>VYYI01001105.1:0-22147 GCA_021029175.1 Bilobella aurantiaca
CAATTGTCCACCAGTTATCATGCCATTGACTAGCCACCACGTTTAAGAAAAGCAATAAGATTATTCCCTCCGAATCTCCTTACGCCTACACGCTATCATACTATAAAGCATGGTTTTCCAAAGAATTTTCATGATATCCTACGAAATATGTGCTTTTGTCTACTCTGATAGCTGTGAAGTACAGACACTCATCGTGCTTTGCAAATCCTGGGATGCTCGCAGCAAGACACTTCTACATTTTTGGAAAAGCTGTCTCTCGGTCCCAGGTTTTGTGTGGAGAAGCATTGAGAGCTTAACCACGGGACGAATATGCCCTACAAACGGCCTAGTTCTATTTGCTAAAGAACTCTCACCACATTTGGATAAGGAACTTCGTAAATGACAAAAACAATTCCCGTCAATCTTGAGGTTTTGCAAAGCAAACAATTTTCAATTTATAATATATAAGTTGGAGTTTGCAGAGAGTTATATGCAACATTGTATAATTCCGGTACACTTAGAAAATTTCACTTGCAGTCAATCTCTGTATTTGTCGTGCATTATTTGCGTGTTTTGTTTGTTTGTTTTTGTCGAATTTGTAAAGCTGTTGTACTTTGGTACAGCAAACTACTATGCATAATGGAAGATTTTCCAGAGATTTCAAAAGTAATTATATTTGTAGCTAGCCTAAACACACAGTCCTATGACGAGAGTCTTTAGAGAGGTAACCTACAATTCGGCAAATTTTTATAATATAGATTGTTTTTAATTATATTGTGCACCACCAGTACGCAAATCACAACCAACTGATTAGGAATAATCGTTGTAAGCTTTGTGGAGGTCATAAGTAGGTTCAGTGGTGCTGGTAAACCACCAATTTAATATAAAACTAATTTGCTAAAAGCCTATCTTAATTATTGTAAAAACAGAATTAACTATTTTCGAGATCGTTTTAAGCTACTGAAAATGAGATTTGCTTACTCAATAATTTTTACGAGTAAACAACTAATTTGAAATAGATCTTGAGCTATTTCAATGTCACGCTTGTATTCAGTGTACGTAAAAACTGTTTTACTGCATTTTTTTATTTAGAATTTTTTTTTGGTCAGAATCTTCACTCAACAAGCCACTACTCATTATTTTAAAAAAAAGTAAATTTCTCAATTTATCAACTTTGCAAATAAAACAATTAGAAAATCTATGCCGGTTGCCGGGTTTTGGAGTAGAAATGTATCTTTGGAATTCAACTGTCGTTTTAATGAACACATTGTACTTTTGAAGTGGATTTGCTACGTACGAACGCACATGAAAATGAGTCAAAGACAGTGAAGAATAAAACCTATAATGTTGTACGTATTGTGGCATATACAAACCGAGAAAGCAGTAGCAAAATTAGGTAGCGATTTAATACAAAAAGGTTCCTATCAGACATGCGAGAGTTAAATGTACGCAACAAAATTGGGAAAATTGAGCCACTCAGAATCATTTCAATACTTGTCCTTCATGAAAATTGTTTTATTTGAGAGTAACTTTTTTCAAATTTGAATTTCGAGGCATTATTTGGTTTATATCGTTCTCAATATGATTATATGATAGGCAAACTGAATCTCCACATGTCAAAACTAACTAAAACTAACAGAGAGATTTAATGTAAATTTAGAATATAGTCCTGCACCTCACAAGCTTAAAGAACGTTTCTCTTTTGACAATGATCTTGTCATTGTGACGTTTCTCGACAAGTTGTTTTTGGCTGTATTGTTCTATTTTTTGAAATATGCTTAACGGTTGGATACTTTGGATACCGCTACGTTTTTTGGAAGCAATTCCTTGTCACACTTTTTTTCCTCTGCTATATCGTATTCGAATATGGACTGATCAACATCCTTCTGCTTGTTAGTGGGGGAGGCCCAGAGTGATGACGGAGCTCCGGACATTTGTTGCTGAGTTCTCTCCACGCCGAATTCCCACTCCCTCTCGCACCAATACTTGATAGCACAGTGAGCCTCGCTTATTGTGACCCCGCCCACATTCACACTTCTCTTTCGTTTAGAGTTTAACAAATCCAAAATTTTATTTTACGTGGTTACTGGTTGCCTATATTTGAAGTTTAAATTTATACGCGTTTATGTATCGGTAATTTACTATATCCGGAGCTTACAGTATGCGAAGCTTACTATATTCAAAGTTTAATATATCCGGGGTTATATTCAAAGTTTACGATATCTGGGGTTCAGTATATCCGAGGTTTATTATATCTGAGCTCTATATTTGAGGTTTTTGATATCTGCATGTTGATTACATTCGAGATTGTTATATTCAAGGTTTTGTATGTAAACTTTTTTGGACAATATAGGCAATGCAGTACAGCGAGGTGTGAATGCAGCTGAGGTCACAACAATCAAGTTTCCCTGTACTTCGAAGAATCGGTGGAAGATGGAGTGAGAATTTGGGTTAGGGAGAATTCCGCAACAAAAGTCCGGAGCTCCACCATTTCTCCGGGAGGCCTGTCAATTGACTCGGAAGTTGCTGTGCAGTAAACGTGGGGTTGGCCACGGGGCACAGGCAGAGGATGAACACTTCCGTAAACATACTGACCAAGTTTATCCTCCACGACCGCACCTATCTAGGTTCCTAATCACCTTTACCTTACGACTTTTCCTTACTTTACAGGTAGCGGTTACAATTGAAGATGCTTACTCTAACACAAACCGTTATAAAAGACATGTATTTTTATTCAAAATTTTATACTTCGCACAATTATTTTAACAAAATCGAAGCAGACTGACAAATTTTGAAGTATTACTGTGTGATGTTTTGAAAGTTCCTGTGCTCTCTTTGCATTTGCTACGAGTAATTTCCAAGAACAAAGCAATCAAGCTAACTGTCAAACCAATCACGCCAATTATAAACACTCCTGAAAACGCTTTCGTTGAAATAGCTTTCGGACCTTCACGCAACGTGCGGGTTATCTCTTCAATTTTTTCTCGAACTGTGGTATTGCTACTCTCTCGAAATTCTTTAGCGCCTCTAGTTCGCGTTTTATAGTCCTCCATTGCTCCTGCATGGTTGTACAACCCCGCAGCAACAACATACAAGATAGTATCGTCTAGCGACTCCGTCAATGGAGAACCTTTTCGGTATGCCCATGTACACCATATTCTATGGTCGACATCCCGTGACACCACAAAAAGTGGGTTCTTCTCCAAATTTGGATCTAGTGTTGCAAACCTATCTAACGTAAACCGAGCATTTGTATCGTAGTCCATCCATGCTGCAGGTTCTTTACTAAATAAAGTTGCGTACATACATTCTTCGGACGTATTAATAAGCAAGGCTTTGCTCAGTATTCTCTTATGACGAGCAAGAGGTGAACTTTCTGCAAATTTATATGCCGCCCCGCCCATATACCGAAAGAATAGCTTGTAGCCAGAAAGGCTGAGTTCCTCGTGTGTAGTTGGAATTTCGGCTTGACCCACAAATGACAAAACTGTTATAAGTTTGCTTTCGTACGCAATTGATAGAATCATCGTAAATAGTATCCAAGTAATAAGTACAAAACGAATACGAGTTCCACTCCATTTAAGGGCCGATGTAGACTGATCAACAAATATACGGTATAGAGCATCAGTAACATTCAGTAAAATTTGCATTCTTGAAATATGTTTCCCACTGTAACTAAACACGACGCATACGTAAGTTCCAGGAAATGCAAGGAACGTGGTAACTACCAATGTCAATCCCCACACTAGTGGGTCCAACGGCCAAAATACTGAATCCCACCGGTTTTCGTATGGTGGAGTTCGAACATAAAAACTACGCGTATGCATTGCAAGCGCTGCACTAATATCCCACGCTTGGTTTCGAAAGGCCGATGAGCCTACACCCACAGCAATATCCGCTTTTCTGGAAATAATTTCCCCCACAGCTCCTCGCCATGTACCATTTTGCTTATAACCTGATGAACCGCGTGGTTCTGCGTAACGCAACTCAAAGGTGAAGTTATGATACTTACTAATAACTTCAGAAATGATGTAGGACATTGATCCGGCTGAAATTCCGGGCTTTATAAAATTTACCTTAGCTCTCATTGACGTAGCCACAAGGGTAAAATGATGACCATTTACATGAGTGTTGCACTTTCTTGTGTACAGTTTGGGGTCAGGTAAACCATTGATGGCACAACCGTTCCAAAAATTTGTTTCATCAATGATATATTTGTAGCGCAAACCATTGAGCTCAATATTATGCTGAATAACTTTTTGGGTTGATAAAACAGGACCAATAAAAATATAAAAGTCTTTATGTGGCCGGCCATACTTGAGTCGGATAAGTTCAAGAACTGTATCTGCTGTATATTCGGTTTGTTTATCTGTTAGTATGAACAACGACGCACAATTAATTCCATGCTTTCTTGTCCCCCATCTTGTAGAATCGATAATGTTTTCAAATGAAAGTTCTTGGCTGTACAAGTTAACCTTGGAAACTGGCTGTTTTATCAGAATGTGAACCACTGGTGTTCGGAAGTAATTGATGTTAAAATTTAATGAACTTTTCGGAAAATCACACAAACTTTCTGTTTTCCAAGGGAAAACCCATGTATCGCAAACAAGCATCTTCGGAACTTGTTGCATTTTAGCAATATTGTCCAACTTATTAGAAGCAATTTGAAGGGGTGAAATACAAACATCTTTACTGCTAATTAATATACAAGGTGAATACATAAGTAGTATAACCAATTTTAGGTTATTCAGTATCATGGAACCCGAATTACTACTCAAACTCGTGTAGAGGTTACTGATAAGTGTCGACTCTGTATTTATAATTAGGTTACTCCATCCAACGACAAATATTGTCATGTATTCAATCACTGACAATGACATCGATAACAATAATAACACGTGATAGTTTGACACATTAAAAGTAGTAAATGTATTACTGGTAATCACTCAGCGTCATACCTGTTTTGTCAAAAAGAAATTTTGCTTGTGATTTCACAACTTAGCTCTCCCGCTATAATAATGTAAGATAATTCTTGCTTCCAGAATTCATTTTAGCATACTTTTCGCTTTAAAATAGTGCAACTTGTAAATTGTGGCTACAAACGATTATAATTTCTTCTTCCCTTTTAGATATTATATATTTTATGTTTTCTTGAAGCACGTCGCACATGTGCATTATATCCAAGAGGTTTGCTCCCAGGATTCGATCCCAATAAGCCAGTGGAAAATAGCAGAAGTCCTAGCCAACTGGAAATCACGGCCCCCATCAATGGAGTCATGCGAGTATTTTGTAACGGCTGACTTTTTTTTTGTGGAAATTTCACCTAAATTTATATTATTATATGTTTCACGCCTGCATGCTATTTTTAGCTTTTGACAACATAGTTAAACATTTAAATTACCTTTAACAGTAACATTAACATTTTTAATGCGTTGAATATTAATATAAGAACAAATTTAGTTAAATTTACCAAAACTCAGAATTACATTTGATAACTTATTCAACATGTCGATAAAATAACAAGATTTTGCTTTGCCGTTTTCAACAAACAAAGACTTGAGCATAGTACTTTAAATTCAGATTGACCTGCTTAAGTTTTTTGCCTTTTCAAGTAATATTTTCTGTTGCGTTTCCTCGTTCCAAGTCAACTCGGCCGAAATGTAGACATCAATTCTTCCGTCATTTTTGTGAGGTTTCGCTACAATCTTTTTTTGGAATTTGGATCCAGTTTCAGCTTCGCGACGTCACTCATGACGTCATTGTTGCTTGAGTGAAGCCAAAACGTGAATTTAAACCAAAGATTGTAGATTCAGGATTGTAGAGGCTCTCTACAATCCAAAATTTTAGCTTCACGTTTGACCAAAATCACGTGACTAAATTGAAGTGTTCCCGGACTTATGTTATGAATTTCTCTCTCCCCGTTTGTTTACAATAAGTTAAATGACCTTATATTTCGTTTTAATTAACTATAGCATATAATTAACTATATACATATAACTTGAACTACGAGCTTACTTAGTTATAGTCATAAAGTTATACAGTGCAAAAGACGGAGATGCATTTTTCTACAACATGAATCGAAGTATTTTCTGCAACTCCTAAAAATTTTTTAAAGTTTTTGATTGGCTAAGTTTTTACTTTAATTCAAATCGCAACTAATAGCTTGAGGCGTGTGAAGTGTCAATAATGAAATTAACTCTAACGTCCAGCCGGCTGAAACGGCTGCCAGAGCAACCACCATTAGTAAGTTAGTTGTAAGTTGAATTGGAGACACTTTTAATGGTGTATGAATTTGAACCTTTCACCTGATTAAAACTGCAACTATTTTTAAAGAATACAAATTCGACTTTTATAGTGCTGCATTTAACGCGTCACATCATTTTCCAATTTTTAAGAGAAAGGAATACGCGCTATTTCAATAGCTCGGTTTAATTTTTGCAGTGAATGTAACAAACTACTACACTACATAATGCTAATGCGGTATAAAAATTAACACATATGTTTTACATTAACATAATACATTAACACATGTTTCCTTTGAACATCCTTATTGCAGTATTTTCTAATTGAAAAAGTACATTTTTCTAAAATTCAAATTCTTCATTTAAATACTTATTGGAATGGTTACAAGTTCTTATTGTTACTAATAAGAAAAAGCTGCATGCCTCGCACGACACAGAAAAACATTAAATTACATATTGATTAATATATTCGCTCTATTGGATTTAAGGCTCACCCATATCAACAGGTACATGCTCGTTCAATTAATTCGTAAAGATAACTTATTTTTAGCTTGCAAATTAAATTTCAACAATAAGAAGGAACTCACTTGCGTATTGTTGCGGGCACAACAGATTAGGTGCCCGAAAGATTCCATAAGTTATATGTTTCTAGTACTATTATTGTAAGCTCTGAAAACAATTCAGCTTTACAAACTAAGTTCAACAAAAACGCATTAAAAATATAGTTAACCAACAAATATTTTACAATATTTTAGATTTATGTAAATAAAACTGATCCAATTCCCTGTTCCATGTCATTTTAGATTCTTTTAATAAAACATTTGCTAAAACTTTATTTATTTGACGACATAATTTAAAAAAATTGTAAATTTAAATTGTTTTCGATCTCTTAGGGAAGCCTTTGAAGCTTTGCGTCGCTGCTTTAACTAGAGCAGGGTCCTTGGGTGCGTTGGCCTTTTTAGCAGCATCGACGAGACCGGGTGGGGGGACGCAGGTTTTTGGTAGATGGTCGTTAACGGCTTCAGTCAACTTGTCTAAGCCAACAGTATGAGCCGCGTCTTTGGCTAGTTTGCCCACTATGTTCTTAGCCGCGTTCATACAAGTGACCTCTGGCTCCAGTACAAGCAGCGCAAATACACAAAAAACGATTGAAATACTCTGATGACGCATTTTATGAGCAAACGTAAACAAAATCAAAGATAACTTGAATCTGCTGTATTAAACTTACTGTTAAAATTTACCTTCTAACCGTTAGTAGTGATTGGAAAGTGCAATGGAAAGACTTCGTATTTATAGACAGAGTGATGTTGTCTAAGACGAAATCTTCCTAAAGACCCATTCATATTTCTTAGAAATTTGGTTAAGTGGGTCTAATGGTCTTCTGAAAAGAGGGTTGCGTATTGCTTTGGAAAATACCGCCGTTTCATTATCGTAGTAAAAGTGGAAGAAGCAAACTCAAAACTTATAATTTATAAATGTAAAATCTTCCAAAATAAATTTGCGAAATAAATTTGTGAAATATTTACTTCGAGGCAAACAAAAGTTTAGGCCAGATTGAGTTTTTTATCAGCTAAATTTGATTTATTGAAACCTTTGTTATGTAATGGAAATCACGTCTGAAAATTATTAAAAATATGTCTAAGACAACATAAAAAGTCGAAGAAGTACTTGTTGTACAACGACGTAATCTTGAAATGCCTAATTTAATTTCTATAATTAAATTTTAACTTTAATGGACTTTCCTTAAAAAATCATCTCAACTAACGTAGTCGATTTTATCTGCCGTGTATTCAAATACAAATCGGCAACGCGGTTCTTAAGTTTCAAAATTTTCAAAATTAAATTAATGTGTAAATAATGAACTAAAATTTATGATCTAAAATAATTACTAATTTGAGTGTGTAGTAAAATACTGGGTTGCTGGGATTCAGACATGAGTAGATTGCAGCGATAATTGCTATCTGCGAGTGTCATGCTGATAACTTCTGGCGGATGTAAGCAATTTGACAAAGTCTGTCAATTATATAACATGTCAAAACGCAACATGTTCAACATAGATAACATAAAATTTCACATTACACGAAGGAAATTGTTTCTGATTATGATATTTGAAACTTCAATTAACTTAAAATTATATAATTGTAAAATATTTAACATCAACCCATCAATGTTATAAATGCGTAAATACTATAATATTTGCATCGACTAGTAGTGCTTAACACTAAAATTATGTCAAAATCTAATTAAACGTTGCTTTTGTACCGTTTTTATTTACAGTGCACTGGCTACAAATTCTCCAGAGATATTCTTCTCCAGAACCATAGCTAAAAGTGAAAATGTTAAATTGCATAAATGTCCTAAAAAACAGACACCATTGCAAAAGTATAATTAAAATATTATCTCCACTTGAAATTTTTCCAACGGATGCTCGTCACCACTATCATTACAACCTAGTCACTCGATGATTTCATTAGCACTTACGTCTGCACTACAATTCATTTTTGGTTGGTATATAACAATTAAGAATCTTTCAGAAAACTACTCCAGTGTTAAAACAAGTTTTTTTTACACTATACAAATACCTGTTCGAAATTGACATGATACACAAGTTTTTAAACTTCGTCGCAACCGTAATCCTACTTGCCTCTTCAACATTAGCCCTATGTCCAGCGTTTCCATCAGAATGCAGGTGCGACGAAATTGAAGACACGTACGCCATATATTGTCGCCCTGCCCCTCCACGCGACTTGAGGACTCTAATGGAAGAAATTGAAGAAGAGGTATCTGTTGCAGATCGAGACATGTTTCACAAACTCACCATAAGCTTCTTGGGCTACTCAGAAACTGCTGAATCAATCATCTCTCCTAACACAATCAAAAAACTTCGCTTTCGTGAAATCGAGGTGTATAATGGAAAGAATATGTATGTTTTTGCTGACGCATTCCCATCTACATACAACCACACGCTTCAATTGACCTTCTCAAGCGTTACTTTTGACAACAACTTAAATTCATTTCCATTTATCAAAATGTTTACCAATTTGAAGAGAATCTCTTTCACGGGACTCATCTCTGACAGCCGTCTAAAAGCACTTCCAAGTTATGCGTTTTCAGGCATGCATGAACTCGAAAGCATTTATATAGATGACATGGATTTAGATACAATTGGATATTCGGCCTTTGATGGACTACAAAAATTGAAGTACATATCGCTTCAGGAAAACCAAATAAGTTTGGAGAGAATTGACGAGGGGGCATTTAAGGGAATGGGTCCAAATGCAGTTCTCAATATTACATCGAATACGCTTTTGAGCCGTTTATCAGAAGCCAAATTTGGAAGTTACCTATCTGGCGCAAACAATACGCTTCATGTGGGTCCCTTGGTTAACTTCACACCAAGTAAAAATCACCTAATTTGTGACAAGGAGGCCAATTGGATTTGTGACAAGTCGGAGGAATACAAAACGAAAATAATTGGATATTACTGTGCTGGTAGCAAGGAAGATATTTTTGAGTATTGTACTAGGATGAAAAATGGAGCTCAAGGAAATGCTATAACATTAGGACTTCTATCTTTTCTGTCAGTAGGCATAATGATGAATCAACTATTTTGATCCCTCAACCTTTGTATCTACCTGTTTTATTTAAAAGCCAAATAAGTTACATTAAATTATTTACTAAAACCTCTGTAATTTTGCGTTCTCGTACACATTCTTGCCGCATTTTTCTTTTAAAGGCTTGTCAGTAATTTTTAAGCTCCTCAGCTCATACGTACAGAATTTCTACATTTACGTTGTGGATGATATATTGATACACGAGGTATTTTTGAATTCAATTTAAATGCAAATTTTATTTCAATGGAAATTATACTTAAGTCCTTAGCTAATAGTAAAGCGTCTTCACTTATTGCCTTCTAAAACAAAATTATCGACTGTTCTTCAAGATTTATGAGCACAAATCACAAGGCAGAAAAAATACGCCTTTCAATTTTGCTATCAAATGATAGATATTGTCACGGGCTACTGGTGACGTAACGGCTAGGGGGACTCAAGGGCAAGAATGGGGTCGAAGGTCAACAAGCTACAGGTCACGACTGTGACGAGATGTGCAAATAACTTTTTATTTGCACGTCAAATAAATCAATGACTAAAGTCGAACAAACAAGGGTCGAATCCCAACGGCGACTGAACCACGAGCAACTCAGGCTCACATCTATTTATAGATGTGCGGCTGAAGGCCATAAAACTAAAAATAAGCNAAATAAATCAATGACTAAAGTCGAACAAACAAGGGTCGAATCCCAACGGCGACTGAACCACGAGCAACTCAGGCTCACATCTATTTATAGATGTGCGGCTGAAGGCCATAAAACTAAAAATAAGCAGATGAACAGTAAATGAACTGTTGTAACTAACTACCCTTGTGTCACGTGAACGGAGTCGGCGAGGTCGTTGACGTCGTTCTCGTGACAATATAATACCAAAATACAGTACGGTCTAGATTTGACATTTGTTTGATGTTTGACATCTAATGGTACAATAATTTCATTTTCATTTTCGAATACACTTTGCCTAATTGATTTTGACGAATTCCGTATAATGTTCTCAGTTACAAGAGTTAAATGTTTATTTTCAGCAGATGTTTCTGTATTGCTCCAAACATCGGGTAACTGGATTTTTAATAAAAGTCAACTACACCGGATTTAGATTTTGGTATTTTGGAGAATTATTGACAAAAAATGTGTTGAAAGTGGGTTAATCGCTTTCACTGCCACTTGAAGCGCTGCTGCTGCTAGAAATAACAACCTTCGAAGCCGCTTCTGTTCCTTCATTGTACACACGTACAACGATTGTTTCTTCTATCCCTGCGTGAATTGCGCTTGCCACAACAATGTATTTGCCCGGTGCTAACTCGTAGAATTGACTGTAACTGTTGGAATTGTTTCCTGGAACTTCAGTTTGTCCTGCAGGGTAAATTTCCGCATTCGATTGATCGTCAAAAAATTTCTTGTCGTATGTTGTATATGCGCCGGCCTAAAATTAATTGAAATGTGGGTTTCATTTGTAGTTACACAGTTAAAGCATTTGAAAAATTTTATCTATTACCGGAAAAAGACGAATACAATTGTCATGAGCCAGGTTGCAGTTAGCTAGTTTTGTTTGAACGAGCAGCCCAACGGCAAGAAGCGCTGTTGAATTTGAAGAAGCTAGCTCAACTTCAAAAATTGGATTTTGCCATGGATTTTCTGAAATAGTGTTATATTTTGAAATTAAAATTAGGCAATTCTATGGCTCGCGGACGGATGCGTAGATCCAAATTGCGGACTCGAAAATGCATAGGTAGAATATCGTAGTTGCCCAAAAGTGTAGTGAGCAAAGCGTCGTGACCAAAAGCGTAGATACCCAAATACGTAGTTCACCAAAAGCGTAGTGAGCAAAGGGGTAGCGAAGTATAAATTCTTTTATAAACGCTTTTGGTTTCTACGCATTTGGTTAACTACGTAAATTGGTATGTCCGCTTTTGGTCACTACGATTTTGGATCTAAGTACTTGCGACTCCGCATTTGCATCTGTCCGTTTCCCAATTCTGTTAGGAACGTATAGCTGGACTCTAATTGTACGTACGAAATCCACCGGCTGTATTCGCCGATACGCTCCAGCTTGTCAGAAACTGAGCAAATTTGTGTGTTGAGTCAGATTTTTTGACGGCAGCCGAGTCATAGTAGAAGCATCCGTCTATGTCTGAGAAATTGGCTACTAAGTCAGTAAAGCTGATCCAAAATTCTCCTTCATCTTTTACCACAAAACCAATATCATCCTTTTGATGCTGACTAACTTGCCCCCACAAAGGGGAAGTGTCGCTCCAGTCGCCAGTCCATTCCGTGTTTCCCCAAGGGTTGCGACAACGCAGCAACTGGTGCTCATTTCCGTCATCGGTCGTTATCACGCGAGCCCCCGTAACTGAGTACGCATGTGGACCCACAATCCCGTTAGCCTGGAATTTAAAAGAATACTTTGCGTAACGTACATTTGCAACGTTAGAATACAAATTAAACTTTACCACAGATTACGTTTCTAAGAATAAACTCATCACTTTTGGTTACACACAATTCGAAATCCTCTGAAGCATTATGAGTCCTAACTGGGTTTCTGAATGCCTCTATGGGAAATAATTTATAAATTCGAACATGCGCTATTACCAAATCAAAAAAATCGTCGAAATATAGAAAAACAACATACTTTGAAAATTTGGACATAAATTTAGAATTTGAAATGAAATTTGATTTAAAAAAGTAGCCTAAAACAACTTAAAATTGCTTAGTTAAGCCAAATTTTTCAAAATCCTGAGCATAATACTTACCAAGTACACTATGTAATGCTATATTATATTATATCCTATTTCCGAAGTGTACCAGCTTCCTTATATTATCGTAATTTTGAAATACTTACAGATTGCGTAGTGCCTGCACCAACAACGCAACCGCGATCAAACCATTTTAAAATTTGCTTATATGTGTCTTTAGGGATGTCGTTGGGAAGAGCGATGTAGTCACCAAATCCACCGGTTAAGCTCTCTTGAGCATTCATGATAATGTTGGAAGAAATGCAAGAATATCCAGAATTGAGCCTTCAATGTACAAAGTAAAATTAAGCATACTCGCAGAAGAACTATTGCAGAAGCCAATATTAAAGTATGTAAAATATTAAACATTGTATTAACTACAGATAACGAAACCAATTATAACAAAAATCAAGAAATGTACTCATTCTTAGGAGTTTAAATCAAATATTACTGAAAACTGTTTAATATTTATTCGCGGTCAATTATATCTGTTTTCAAGTTTTGTATTGTAAGTTCAACCAAAACATCTAATGTTTTCAAAAAAAATGCAATTGCAGAATAATAATTTTTTGAGTTCAACATTGCTTACTTGGCAAATGCCTTCTCTAGCAACATTGGCCAGTACTCCGCCTTGCCATTATTAGGATAAAAATTCGACCCAATTGTAAAAGTTTGCGTTTTGGTTACAATGCAAGGGAGGTAGTCGTCCACAACAACGTCAACCCAAGTGCCTTGATACCAAAATCTGAAAAAAAAAATTATGAAATTGTGATTATTGTCAATTTAGCTACATTCGACAGAGCATTTGTAACAACCCGACGCACCCTTATGTAAACTTGGAATAACTTTATACTCTTACAAAGTGTTGCTGCGAAATTGTTTTTTTTTAAATTAATGTGTCGTAAAGAAATTTGTTTACACTTTTAGAAGGGTGCTGAATCAGGTAGCGGCCGCTTAATGAGAAAAATCATTTCAGTTTGGTTATTTGACACTATACATATATTTTGCATGAAACATTTGTCGGAATTTATTTTAGTTTGCTACTATGCTAATTTTCATATCCTCTTTCTGAGTATGCCATAATCACGGAGATACGGGCATACACAAGGATAGAGGCAAGGCAATTTCTTTTTAGCGGAAAACCAACAGTAAAGACTTTTTTGTGACTGATTGGGGGATTTAGGTTGCCCTTTTAGGAACCCCTGCTCTCATGATGGCTAGTTGAGAGAGAATGAAGCTCCAACCACTAGGTCAACACCGCCAACATCAAAAACAATATATAATTGTTGTATTTAATTATTTAGTATGTAAAGCTAATTAGGCACATTTTCAAAGATTAAGCTAGGTTTTTTTATAAGTTGTGTAGTTATTTATGTAGTCTATGTTGGTACTTGCCTGAAGTGGTAGACGCCTTGATCATTGGTTCTGTTATCCGTTGGGACAACATTTTCAATCAATGATTTTACCATTGCCACGTCAGCCACTGAAGACAGAAACCAACAATCCCCCGTTTGTCCTTGTTGAATATCATTCCTTGCTACGGTTTTCCCTATATCGTCACAGTTGAAACAAGGTGTGTTTGCACCCTGGTAGATTGTATTGCACAAGTCCTAAAATTTAAGCAATGTTTTGGTTTTCAGTGCACTACATTAAAAGCATAACTTTTGATTTATAAATTAATAATAAATACAATTTCAACACTATTTACAATTTGCATCTATAATTAGATTGCCAATTTGTGATTTCCGAATATATTTTTTGTAATTACCGACACACGAATCCAAGTTGCTGAACCACTCCATCCATCACCCTCCCACTCATTGATTTGCGTTTGTTTTGTTTTGTCCGCATTGTCAAAGAGCGTCACATAGCTTCCCACACTGTTATCGTCGTGCGGAAATTCAGGATCTTTCCAATGCGTATTGTCGGAAATGGCTTCATTGAAAATGTGCCCGAACTTTTGCTCCTTTCGATATTTGCTCCTTAAGTCAGTTTTTGCTTCTAACTTAGGATCACCGTACTATTACATTACGAAGAATTATTAATGTTTGCAGAGCTGTGCAAATAAATCGTGTATTTTATAAAATCACATATATAGTTTAGTGTATTTTTAAGCTTACGTGATACACATGGTTACCAAAAGCAGAATAAGGCATTATAAAGGCAACTACAAAACAATTCAGTCCACACGTGCTGTTAAATTTATAGCTTCAAAATTGAAATAAAACTTTATCCGAACAACCACATTTTGGTTTAAGGTACGTGTATAAAATTGATAATTTGAGACAAGTGGTTAATAATACTAATTAATAACTAACCGCGTTAAATAAGCTGAGATAGATATTGCATTTTTGGCAATAATACAATAAATCAACATTATTAACTTCCTGCATTCGGTTTTGAATCCATATGCATGCTAAGCTATTCCCAGGACCGGAAGCCCTAGGAATTATAATTTCTTATCTTTGGTTAACCACGCGAAAAACCATGAGGGTAATGCAACTAAAATTATGGAGCAATAGCTAGAGTATTCTTGGTAAATAACTTAATTAGTAATAGTTATTAGTTAATCAATCAATTATTTATTTGATATATGGCGAACCCAAGATCAACATTATCAACGTTATTAGTTAATAAGATATTGTTACATGCATCGGGGTTCTCCCGTTAACATTTTTTAAACTTTCAACATTTAGTTCAGAACCATTTCAAAAACATTCATTTCAACTCGACTTCAACTGTATTCAAGTAGTTAGATTTGTTCAAAAGATTTTTTATATATCACTTTCAACTACAATTTTAGTCCATAACAATGGTTAAACTTATTGGAATTTGAATTATAACATAAGTTAAATTTTGTTAGTTATTGATGCCTTAGAATTATATAATATAATTCACTTAAGTTACAAAATCTACGAAGTTATTGACTACAAGCGCCTCGCTTACCATTGAGCATCTTTAAGTGTTTTAGATTTTTGCGACAATAGAAGTATTTTGGAATTCTAGGAAATATGATCCACAATATTGTTTATCTTTTAGTTATTAATCTGAAAAAATTGTTTATTATAAGTTTAAACATTTTTCTAATTAGGCCGTTAAAGACAATTTTGTTAAGTGGGCATGAACTCGGTTTTTTCAAAGACAAAAGATATTGGATAATTTTTCGGCAAAAAATATCATTATCATTTTTATACCGTACATTACTCGCACGCTTTTTCATACAAGCCGTAAATTATTCAGTGTTGTATTCCGGGACGCAAGGTTAACAATAATTACTCAGATTACGAACAAAACACCGAAAATGGTGTTTAACGTGGCACTTATTGTGTAATCCAAACGTGGCGCAAGATAAGCTAAGCATGCCCGTCAAAGAACAAAACACGACAACGACACGTATATATTAATCTTACCAATTCATATCATTCTAATACAGTTTCATAATTTGAAGTAAGCCGAATTCTTGTCACAACCAAAAGTCACATTGGTGCGAGCTTTTTTTTTTTACTTTATTTCTCATTTTAAGCGTTTTGAGGAAATTAATATTGTTCTATTTACAACACATGGAGATAGAAAATACGTATAAAGGATCATAATTCTTGAGTAAACTTTCTTTGAGTTGCTTTCCCATAATGCAGCATATGATGTTATAGACCTCATGACGACAAGAAAACTACGACCATTATATATACAACTAGAATTCCATTTAGTTATTATGTTATTTCTATGCAACGTTCTCCTTCAAGTTGTTGGCGTTTAATTTATGTTTTTTTTTTGTAAGTTTAAATACTTTGCAAACGTTGCTTCGTAGTTCAAATTATACAAAGCTGTGTTCAAATTATAAACTTACTTTTTTATATCGGGATGAGCATGGCTACTGTTAACATCGCTATTTTTCTCCTATTATTTCGTACAGTAAGCTCAAATAAACTAATACAACAAAGTCTACTTTCAGCATTCTCCGATTGTCATATATTTGAAATTTCACCTTCAGCCGATACATTTGAAATTGAAACTTTGATACCCACTTCTCGATATGTATCTCCTAACGCCACGCACCCTTTCGAAGCTTGGGCAAAATTCTACTCACTTTTAGAAAAATTGAACACTAACTTTTACTACCGAAAGCAACTATGTCAATTGATCCTCATATGGGATATTGGCTTGCCAACTCTTTTTCTACCAATTTATTCATCTCTCGAGTGGCTCATTAGTTGTGTCTATGATTTAGAAGGCTTGCCGAAACGGTGCTACACAAAGTATACCTACATAGTTCTTCCTGGTGACATTAGTTACATATCTAGTATGGTGCAAAACTTTGAGGGACAACAATGGCAAGTCCCAATAATATATATAAATACAACATTGTCTGGCAAAATAGAATTTACATCCCCGTGTAACTCATTTACGTATTTTGGTGGGTACAACGCAAATTTCACATTACGAGACATATTGGACATTGAATTGAGGAAACAAATCAAAACATTATGTCCGCTACAGTGGCAGATAATGAATTATGCAACTTATTACTATGAAAGTCCTCTTACTTCGGCTCCTAGTAACATCATCACTGCCACTACAAGCATCGTAGCAATGCTCACTTACTCTCTTAACGGCTCCACAGTCCATGACGCTGGACCAGGCCCGTACAGCATGTTCAATGTTAACCAAAGCTCTATATTTGTTCATCCAAATGACATGTTTACACAAGCGTATACTGGCTCGTGGTCAGCACAAGGACCTAGTGGCTATCGTTTTGCGGTGGAGGAGATAGGACATAATTTTATTACATGTGATGGCAAATATAATTACCTCAGCTTTACCGCATTTGCCAAACCACTCAAATGGCAAATTTGGACATTGCTCGGTATATTCTGTGTAATTTTTGTTCTAGTACTGAACATTCTAAGATCAATTGTTCGCCTACCTCTGGATAGTTGTTATTTTATGTATTCCATCATTCTAGAACAAAGTCTTTGCCATATACCTCTGCAATTAGGAAGGAAATTGTACTTTAGAATCGTTGTAATCTCTATCAGCATTATGGTCATTGTGCTTAGCAATACATATCGTGGTTTGCTGACCACTAATATGACCATGGGCGTCCCTGAATCTAAGCTAGAGAGTGTGCAAGATGTCATAAAAAATAATTATACAGTTATTATTCCATTTTTTCTGCAGCAAAGAAGAACGAGGCCATTATTTTTGTCTTATACCTCTACAGACCTCAAACAAATGAAGGTCAAACATTTATTCTTGGAATTGTTGAGCTTTTTTAATACATTTTTGACCAACCTCAAAAGTTTGCTACCCGACTTGGACTTCAAACAGCATGCACCAGAAACACAGCTTTCTTACAAATTATTAAGATTGCTACATTTCCCTCTGGAAACGACTTTTGACTATTTAGGGGAATTGGTAAAGTGCAACCGAACGGTGTACATTGGCGATACAATGGAACTTTCGAAAGTAGTCCGTGGCTTAAATAATTTAAATTCGAGTGCGGAATTTTATTTTGGAACTAATACGTTTCTAAAACGTACAAAAATCTGGGCGATGTCGCCAATGACATTTGATAGGTTTAACTACGCGCACATTAGATTTAGTTCAATTATACACTCAGGTATTCTAGCTCATGTTGAAACCCAAAATGTTGCAATGCACGCAGTTGAGAAACAAGCAGGAATGCA
Source organism: Bilobella aurantiaca (assembly GCA_021029175.1). Classification (NCBI taxonomy): domain Eukaryota; kingdom Metazoa; phylum Arthropoda; class Collembola; order Poduromorpha; family Neanuridae; genus Bilobella; species Bilobella aurantiaca. The sequence goes on from VYYI01001105.1 coordinate 18,251, forward strand.
ACCATTGTCAATTCATAGTAATTACTTTATTTCTACATTTGCAATATTTTTAACAATGACAATTACTTCGTTATTTTGGTTTGCAAAAGAGTCCATTTCATTTCAGGCAAACCGAGTAAAACGATACTGATTTTACATACCGTCACAACCTAGGCTTACGATGTACATTGTAGTAAATAATATAAATTATCCTATTATGCTTTAAGACAAGCCAAGCCAGCCTGTCCTAAGGCAGATATGTTTTTGTTCTAATTTCTAGCTCCTCTGTCCTAGGAACGACGGCTGGCATGCATAGTCTTAAGTAAATTAACCTATAAGTAATTGAATGTTTAGAAATAGCTTAACTAGCGATAGTTTTAAGGTTAAAAATTTAAATAAAAAAATATTGTAATGCACATCTTCGTGAGTTGGGGTTGGGATCAGCACTGGAGAGCTGAAATACAATTCAGTGTTTGAAGTTTTAACACGCTCGTAGACCCGAGCAGTTACGCAGGCACACCCAAGTGTTCATGGAAACGAACAATACAAAATGCTTACCCATTGGCTAAGCATTATTTACGACTAAAAATCCTTACAACAAATTCTAACCGACAACGGTGAGAGTGCTTTTGAGAAGTAGGCAGGGTTTTAAGGGGTTGTGGAAAAAAATAGGTGGACCCATTGGGATTCGATCCCAGGCAAAGCAAAAGGTAAGGTGGCTCGTGTTAACCACGAGGTCAGGTGCCTCTTATGCCAAAAGAGGCTCCACCAAATCCCTTAGGTTTTGCAATTCCACAGCTAACCAAACTGAAGTGTCCAATAAAAAGGAGTCCCAAAAATAAAATAAAATTCCTCCGTCTTAAGAAGGGTTTGTTTAATTTTGGATCTAACAATAAGCATCAAACGAAGTATACTTTAATTTGACTGTAGCCTTAGTTTGGTAATAAAATATTCGATTATAAATGACTACCTTCAAGAATATGGTGTTTATCTGCAACATAAATATTTCTAAAAGTTGGAGAATGTTTTAATTTTTTCAGACTTGCAAAAGGCTTCCTTCCAAATAATCTTGGTTTACCTATTTTTTTAACGAATTGTTTGATTTTTCTAGTTTCCTCTTTATTTGTTTTAATCAAATCGAGATTTAAAACTTTCAGTAAAACTGACCTCAGCTTCTTTTAAGAACCGATTTTCTGATTTAATTTAACTGAAATCAGAGATCTAGTTCATTATCGTATTAATCTTACAATATTATCGTAGAAAAAAGACGCTGTCCACGCGAACGTAAATGATTTTTAGATTTAGAAAAAATTGTGCTGCTGCTCTCACAGTTTGAACAGAATCTCAGACTGAGCTTTGAGTTCTTTGAGAAGTGTTGTTGTAGAGCACTAAAAATGTTTGATGTTGCTCGTTGCACTGCCTCAACGTGCAATTGCTAAGAACTGATCATCAAACTGTATAATAAATGTACGGCCATTAAAAATAAGATTGTGGCATTTGAGTACTACGAAATTTGGATTCTGATACTTGTTGAAATGCTAATGCGATAATGCCTTGATGACTTCGTTTGCTCGACCACGAATAACAACGATTGAGTAAGCCCGATAAATTCCTTCCGCCGAATTCAAAATAATTAGTTTCCAATTTTCCTTTCCGTCAATAACATCTATAGTACGCCAGTAAATGACAAGTACAAAAATGATGGCTTGATATACATACCAAGCAACGAGTCCATGGATGCTGCTCTGCAATTTTATACATTTAAGTTATTTAGTTCACGGGCTGCTCCAAATATTTTTACAGGAGTTCATACCTTTTTGTTAGCATAGTAGATCCAAAAGAGCTGTGCAAGTATAATCACAACAAAAACAACTGCAACAAGTTTATCATTAACAATTGTCAACTGAAGTGAACTGAAACAATTGATAGTAGTAACGCTTGCTGTGCTATCTGTTGACAGTGCTTCGTTAAACTTATTTGTTTCATGCGCTGTAGTAAGTTTCTGCTAAACGAATTTAAGCACTTTTCTTGGTATTTTACCAAATTAGACAAACGTGTCTGCTACACTGTCAAGTAATTAATTAATAATAATAATATAACATGAAACTATTTTTGAACATCTAACCAGCAGACATTGAATTGGGCATCTTATTCGTTGTGTTGCTAATAAATGTTTAGCAGGACTGCTTTGCTTGTGAAAAGTTAACGCTTAAAAATTAGCCACACAAGCACAAGTACAAGGTCAAGATGTCGCATGGGTTAACACAAGCACTCTTCTGTCGCAGGATGAGCTTATTTGACTATCTTTATGAACTACTATGCTATTTGTAATTAAATATCTTACACGTACCCCAGAACATTATGTAAGGCGTGTGTAAATGTTCAACAGAGTAACATGTCCATGCACCAAATGTCATCATGCAGAGGCACCATACCTTCAAAATATCATCAAAGTTGTAATAAGTTATTGCTATTATGCAGCTATTTAATGTTAAATATAATCAGATCTGCTCTAACTACAATAATGTTGAAAATCAACTTACAGCTTCCAAAATTAAAACAACTCTGACGTGTTTCTCGTAGCGTGACATTTCCTACAAAATATACACCAATATAGTGGCAAATACGATTTGCATTAATGAACAAGTGATCTTATTATTTGATTTGTTTTTTCAATAACGTATTTGCAATTCCTGTTTAATTTCAAAGCTTAAACTTACACTAACTGCATGACATGCTAAGAATTTAATATTATTTTGAATCAGATTGATGTGATTCATGCATGAATTTTTATATAAAATTCGAACAATAGCTTGGCTTAGATCAACAACTCCTTTGCGTTGGTTGACTTTCAAATACAAAACAGCTTCAAATAATTTGTTAAGTCGTATATTTGCAAAGTCAACCAAGAAACAAAAAAATGACCAATGTCATGAAGAGTTATACCAACAAGCAAAATGCGATCAGCAGAGTGTAAAACTCCACACCATGCGTTGTAGATTTAACAAAAAATCACCACTTCACTACCACGAATAAGTGGTTGACATTTAGAATGTGGAGTCACATAATTTCAAATTACCAATACAGAGCCCTCAACCAAATGCGCTCGTAAAGATCTATAGTCTTTCTTTAATCGAACCAGAACGGTATTTATATTGCGAAGCTGCTTCCGAGGCGCTAGCGAAACTTAGCAAAATGGCGGCATGACGGTGGTGGATGCGCTCAGCTGGTATACGTGGGGCGCGAAATTTGCTTGGCAACGACAATAAACCTCAGCTATGGACTCTACAACGACTAAAAATGACGACGTGCTCTTTATTGGCAACAATAAGGGCGACAAAGTCAAGAGGTCAGTGTGGGGATAAGGTGGCACTCTGGGCTGGACATAAGGGACACAAGGGCACAAAAAAAGAACTGACAATCAACTAACTGACGTGCACATGTATTTGTAGGCGTACACCCAAGGACATAGACATTAACTCTACGCTACTGACAAGAAATGAACTAAACTACATCTGCTGACAGGACTAACGCAAACACACGTCTAGCTACCATGTCGTGGGCACGACGTCGTGACCCTTCCTTACTAAATCAAACTTAACTTGCAGTAAGGCGGGTGGGGTCAAAGTTGCTGAACCACAGTTCAGCAACTTCAAATTTAGAATACAGAACTTCAAATTTAGACTTTTAGTTTAGAATGAGATGAGTTTAACTTCAAATGATGATTCAATTCGACTATGTAAAAAAAAATCTTGTAAATTGTTTAAACAAATTCAAAATACTAGCTGCGCTGTGCCGCTCCGCGGCGCTTGCTTGCTAGTCGCTTCCCGCAATAACAATATCCCCGCAGTCACTATAAATGGCTAAATCTAAATCTAGTACTAATTGAAAAGCGGTCAGTCCTAATCTCTTACATTA
>VYYI01001106.1:0-22131 GCA_021029175.1 Bilobella aurantiaca
GCTGCAGAAATTGTTATCTTCTCCCCAAGAGCATCCGGAGTTTTCAAAATTCTGAACAAACAAACTTTGTCAAACAAAATATTAAATTCAGAGGCACTCAAAGAATAATATTATAATATTATACCAAGTATTTACACTGGTTACTGGTAAGGAATAAATGTTTCCTTTAATTTTAAAATCAACATTGACATTTAGGTAAGTTATCCGTGCTAAATGTTATTGCTAAACTAAAATATAATGAACTTATAATTTATATTCTTTTACTATCAAACGTTTCAGTTTTTTATATTATAATAATTTTTTTTACAATTAAGTTTTGCAGTTTACTCAAGTTCCTGGTTAACAGAAAATTTATTAGTTATGCAACAAATGACAAATTGCGTTACAGGTTTACAAATAATTATAAACGTGCTAAAGAAGCAGCGCCAGTACAATTTGTATAATTTTCCCGGGTCGATATAAGACAAGAAGTAGATCCTTCACGGCGTGTTCAAAATTTCAAAATGTGTAAGCTCCAAAGTTGAAATATGTGGGAAACGTTCTAAGAATTTTAATAACCGGCTTCGTCTATGCTGTATTTTGGTAATTAAATTTCATTGCCTGCATCCTTCCGAAGAATTCAAATCATGTAGAAATTGAAGGGCGATGGCAGATGTGAAGGCTTTGCCTTTTCTGGACTGATTCATTTTATAAATCGATCGTAATCTCTTCTGTTTGTACTGCTACAGAAAAGTCTCAAATAATCTTGCATCCAATATGTTATTAAATTTTTTATTCTCCTCCATAAAATGGTATCAGTTTTTTTTTCTGCAACATCTGGATAACATTGGTTTACGATTTGTTTGTACTATAAGAAAAGATGAGGGGAATATCCACAAATCAGGCTTCTACTTTCCTTTCGTATTGTATTAAATGTATTAGGAATGCCACATCTGCCGCCGAGAACAAACTGGGTGATCTCAAGTTGTTTGATTAGTGACATTAGATGATTCATTTTTTACTATATAAATGCAAATCTAGTTGAAAGTAACTAGCCTTCTTATATTAAAAATAGAAGTTTCTTGTTCTAAGTACGTCAACACGGGTTTCTACTAAGGTTGCTTTGCTATTACAATAAAATAAAACATTTTAGAGAGAAAGCACTTTAAATGCATGATTATAATGACAGGGATTGTTTTAATTTTAAGTGATGGGTTGAAACTTTGTTAGAACAAGTTCATAGTTTTTGTATAATTTACTAATTTGTTGGGCACTTGTCGCTCCACGTGGCCTATCTTTTGTTCCTGAACAAATCCTCCTGTCTCAAGAAGTTTCTGGAATTGGAGAAATTTAAACTAATCCCACTTTCCCTCAAGATAAAAGTTGTTGAAAGTTTTCTTTTGTGGTGATAATAGTCCTTTGTTTGCAAATATGGGATTATACGTAAGGACGCAACAGTAGAAGTGTCAGATTTACGGCTTTTTGAACCTAGCAACTACCATTCAAGCTCAGGCTCAAATAAATTGCAAAACTTTTGCTTTCTCACANAATAGTCCTTTGTTTGCAAATATGGGATTATACGTAAGGACGCAACAGTAGAAGTGTCAGATTTACGGCTTTTTGAACCTAGCAACTACCATTCAAGCCCAGGCTCAAATAAATTGCAAAACTTTTGCTTTCTCACAAAATCACAATCTCAATGTTTCTTCCAAACATGAATAATCCCTAAGCTCAGAGATTCTCTTACAGACGTGTATTTGGCAACCATTCTCTATAGCAATTGTTCCAAACCATTCTTACTCAATCACAATAAAAGCTTTTCAGAAACTCATTAAAATGAAAGAGGCTATGACCAACACATCTAAACGTCAAGGCGAGAATTAGATGTACCAAGCATATGTGCTCTAAAATTGCATCTAGTTTACTTCCAATACGGCGGAAACTACTATCCCTCGATTCTTCCAACTAAATACTAAATACTTCAAAAATTCTTTAGCCGTTGTTTGTTATACAACATACTTGATATCCTTTATACGTTCATACTTTTAATATCTAAGCAACCAGTCTCTATAGCAATTGTTCCAAAGTATTCTCACTCAATCACAATAAAAGCTTTTCAGAAACTCATTAAAATAAAAGAGGCTATGACCAACACATCTAAACGTCAAGGCGAGAATTAGATGTACCAAACATATGTGCTCTATAATTGCATCTAGTTTACTTCCAATACTGCGGAAACTACTATCACTCGATTCTTCCAACTAAATACTAAATACTTCAAAATTCTTTAGTCGTTGTTTGTTATACAACATATTTAATATACTTTATACGTTCATACTTTTAATATCTAGCATAAACTTAGATTCATGAAGTGTTTTAGATTAGGATTGAGCAACTTTAAGCCTTCAAGCCAAAAAAACGTAACTCAAAGCAACAAAAGGCACCCATTCAGTTATTGACATATAATATAGAATTAATTAAGTTTTGTTACTTACAAGCTGATAGGTCAATTTGCGCAGATTTGTGCCATTATCGTAAAATAATCGTCGGTGAACAATATGTGATTGGGAAGCTTTTATAAATTAAATTTATAAATTAAATTTATAAATTAAATTGAAAACTAAATTTCGCTGGAGTTGCTCCAATAAGTAAATCGGTTGGTGGCATATGTAACTTTACACTTAAAATAACTTGATTATATATATAACAAAAATCACACAAGATTTTGGAAGCCACTAATCAAACAAACCCAAAAAGCTTGTTGTCAGCAAATGAACATAGGGTTCTAAATTGTTGGCGGTGGAATGTTAATTTTGTTAATTCAAAATTGTTAAAATGCACTAGGTTTGAAATTATAGGCTGATGACGCTCAAACTATTTAAAGTCGGTATTACACTACAAAAAAAATGACAGTGTTGGATTTCTAAAAAATCATTTCTAGAATAACTTGTGGAACAATTGACCTCAATTAGGGAAAAGTATCATGCTTCTAATTTGATATGATTTGTGCGGAATTAGTTTTTAGCGAATTCGAGTCACGTTGTAGATTAAATCGCCTACAGAAAGGGAAACGTGCTTCCACGTCTGCGTTCAAACCTTCTGTCAAAATGAAAAAAGGAAAGACGATGCGGAGTCTTGAAATAGACACATAAGAAAAAGCTTTTTATCCGAATTGTTGAAGATTATGACTCTCACGTTTTTGGCAGTTTGGATTGAAGCATGAACTTCATTTTGCAGGTCCAATCCCCAGCGAAATAAAATATCGAGATTAAAAGTTGGGACTATATCTGTACTAACATTTTCTCAACTCATCCCCCGTTAGATTTAGTACTTCTGCAAGAGGGGAGCTTTGGAATAAATTTTTTTCTATTGCGTGCTCTTCAACATTATCCCTAAAATGTGAAAATCATTTAGAGTTCCGATAGTATCCACTAATTGAAGGCAGATACTAAATGGGAAGAGCAGGGTGCATGATTTGGGAAACATGCAAAGGCTAAGTGCCCTTAAAATAATTAGTTCATGTCCAACCAAAAAGGCAAAACTAATTTAATATTAGTGAGTTGCTTTTTGTTGAGATGAAATACTCCATATATGGTTCTACAAATCTGCCCAACTTGGAAAATGTTTACGAGTTTGAATTTACTTTGCTTTAAATCAATTTCACACCCCATTAACATTACTTTGAATAACTGCCACGTGTTTTTATGAATTGTGAATGGGTGTAGTAGAGGTTATTGAATTAGCTACACATCAGATATGGAAAAGAACAATTTCTTTAACGAATTTGTCAGGCAAGCTTGTTTCAACTGCTAATAAGTTAATGATTGCATAATATACTAAGAATAATGTTATTGATGTTTCAATTATAGTCAATTATGGTACATTGTTAGTGAATGGAAACGAGTGTTAGGAACTGTTTCCTAATGTAACTTTATATTTAGAGCTTGTTTAGTTATGTTTCATGTTAACGAATTTCAACAATAGCAGTTTTGTAATTTCTTAAGATTTCCAAACTAACGCTAGATCATCCGATTCTTGAGCAAATGCATTTGCTGTAACTTGAGCTATTGGGAATTCTAAGAACCACTTGCATATACAGTGCAAGTAATGAGCGCTTTCTCACCATGATACTTGGTTTTCTAATTATTTTCTTAGACGAAGGAAACGAAGCACCCCGTGTCTCCGTTAATGCTGGAAGGGGATATTAAATTTCATATTTCCCAGTTTCCCTTATTTTCTCGGAGCTTCTTCCTTCCATGTTGCCTCACAGCATGAATTCCTTAATCCTCCAGGATACAACTTTCCAGAGACGCAACAAATGTTGGGAAAGAAGTGTTTGTCTTTATTAACATTTGAAAATTTCTTCAAGACAGCGGCTTCCCGCGACAACTGTGGAAAGCTCTAATTTTCCAAACCTAAAACTTGCTATTTCCCAGTACATTACAGACATTGGCTTAATTTTCAAAGCACCAACTAAGGCCAGTTTTCACGCTTTCGACTTATTTTTATGTACATGAGTGTCTTAATACAGAAAAGAATTTTTCAGTAAATGTGGTTATCAAGTGAAAGCTGAGGTGTACTTTTTGTAGAGTATTTGCAAAAAAAAAGAACTGATGTAAAACTGGAAATCTTGTACTAATATTTGACAATTTCTTTTAGAAATATGATTACCACTTCGTTGCCCAAATATATGACAATAAGCCATGCGCAAAACGTTTATGTCAACGGCAATATAACGTAAGATCTGGATTAGTTTTCAACTGTATATTGTAACTACATTAACAATTCTTTTTGAAACGAACAAATAGATTTGACACTTGAAAGCAGAGAATGCTTTTAACAAATTATTGGTTTATTAGATTATCCCGACGTCATGATGAGCTTTTGCTTCTGGTTTCTGAGTGTGAGCTGTAATGGGGTGTTAGTCTACATCTGTTTTCACTACGCTAAATATCAAGAGAAGATGAGTAGTTAATGGCAGTTTGGAAGTTAACTCATTGCGACGGATGCAGGCTGTTTTTATTTAGGCATAAGAACATGGAAAACAAATCACGAAGATCTCCAACATCGATACGCATGTTGTCTTTGGTTTTATTTAAGAAAGGCAGAATTGGAATTGCTGGATTGTTTTAATATTATAAAACAAAACCCTTGATTTTGTACTTTAAATATTATATTTGAAACGAAATTGCAGGATTTTACACTAGTCTTTAAGATAGCTATTTAACGCCGCAATATATGGTGCATGGACAAATGCCTAAATATAATTAGATAATTCGGTCTTGTATACGATTTTCTACGTCATACTCAAATATATTATTGTAAAAACAAACAATGAAAGCAACAAAATACTAACAACAGATCCCAAATTTCACATAACTTTTAATACATTTTTGAATTTTAATAAGTAATTTTTAATGCTCTATGTTGATGTGTTGATTTATACCAGTTTTCAAATTACAAATTTCTCTAGCAAATCTAACGAAATCAGTTTCATATGCAAGAAATCAAAATATGTAATGTTAAATGCTGTAATTTATGTTTGAAAGAAGCTGTAAATTTTCATGTGTTTTTACAAAATTTAAGCTGAAAATTGGCTCTAACGAAGGTAAATTACATACTTAAGTATTAGACACCGCATTCCGGGAGTTCTACATGCATTGAAAATGCGTATAACAAATGTCTTGAACTTACGATTTTAGGCTCGTAACGCCGTTATATATTTTGGTGTAAAGTGGAAAGATTTAGGTGTTCCTGCCAAGGAGAGAGTAATTGAGACACACTGATTAAAATCTAAAACTAATGGATCCTCGCCCTTCTCCTGTTCCATCAACTGTGTAATTTCATCTGTTTCAACCCCTGCTCAACTGCTGAAATTCTTATTTGTCCCAAGCTCATTTACATACCAGGCGGGTGAGAATCCGAGCGATGCGATACGGCAGTAAAAAAGGCTAATATTTCGTGTTCCAATTTAGATTTCCCCGCTTTTTTTCTGATGCAGGGGAGGCAACTCCTAATTTAAAGCAAAAAAGATATCGTGGGTCAACCCTGGTTCAAAATAAAATTACACTTTCTCTTTCAGCTTCTCTTATTAAAATAACTTACATTCGAATTACGCACTTCCAATGCTAATTTTTAAGTTGAAACGTGCAATTCTATTTCAAAGATTTTATGTTGCAGCACCCACTGCTTGTTGTGATTTACTTATCATGTTCAAGATATTGGTACTAAATGGTAGAAACAAAGGCATTTGCATTACACTGCAATAAATTTTCCTCTACATTTAAATCATGCAAATTGTATTTTCTAATTACAACTGTAAAATTTAGAAGTATTGGAATTTTAGAATGCATCGTATTTGATATACACTGGCATTGTCAAAGCGTTCTTTCAAAGCGCAAAATTTGTATCAATACATGTTGTACAAAATCAACATTCGTACAGATCACGTGACGGCAATATCGTATTAGTAGTAGTAAACAAGGAGTGAAGCATTTTGTAATTTCACTGGAAGGGTGCTGTCTATGTGTGATTAATCTTTGAGTGTAATGATGTTGCATTCTGTTTGACAATGAAAAATCTCCCCCACTGCAGGCTGCCATACACGAAATGTAAAGCCTTATAAGTCCCGTTCAGAATCGTACTTCCAAATTATATACACACAAACAATACGCAGTGACTCATGGTCCCTTTGACCCAAAGGGACTTTGAAAGGCTCCGATTCCTTTTTTTTTTCTGATAGAAATGGAGGGCCCTTAACCCATAAACTTCTCCCCTTCCAAATTATATCCCTTTGCCAAGGGTGGAATTGGAACATTAGTAATGTGTTGGAGGAGCAGAAGGACTTGGAAAGGGCCGTGAAGTGGACACATAAACTACTCACAATTACAATAGCATCTAAAACCCACCCCAGAAGCTATTATTGCGCTCTGCTTGAGTGCCGATATTTTACTCCTCTTGACATGTTATTGTCAACAGTCCAAGAACAAAAGGGAAAGCGACAAAGGATTTTGCAAAAAAAAATCAGCTTCTATTTTACGTCAATTTTGCTATTTACGTAACTTCTGTTATGTCTGTCAACAGTATCTAGTTGACAGGACACGGTTAACATTGAGAATACCGTCAGTAATGGACCGTTTTTTTTATATAATTTTGTAAATCTTTGCATTCAATAATTTGTTATTAACTATCAAATAGGTTAATTAAGCACACGCATATCTTGCATTCTTGTAGTAAAGGTGCTCATGGATGATAGCTTTCATTTTGAAAATGTATGCATCATTTCAGTAATATATATGCTGAACTCGTTGGAATAAAAATAAAATAGTTTTTATTGCATATGCCTTACTTAGTTGACTAATCGTCTGATATGTTTAAGATAAATAGTTTGATAAGGAATACACTTTAAGATTTTGAAGCAAACTATAAAAATATATAATTAAAATAAAATATTAGCGGTAAATTGAAAAAAAGACGATTAGTATGATATCTGTATTTCTTCAATTTAAAACCCAGCCTAAGCTTCCGCTAAACAAAGTTTTAATTTTTTTTAAGTAAAACTTAACATGGCTCAAAGCCGTGGAGGGGAGCCTTAATCACCTCCTAAATTTGAATACACTATGAACCTTAATTTAAACTGTCAGGTTTTTGGATGCAAATTCGATTTTCCCGCTCTAAGAAAAGCAGCGCATCCTAAGAATGTTCAAGGGTGCCAACAGAATTGGCTCTGCACCTACCAAAACTTCAGTTTTAGCAAAGTTACAAATTCAATTTATTTTTTAGTCTCGGATAAAAGTTTTCTTTTAAGAACTTTTAGGTAAAAATTGTATTCCCAAATATTCATGGGTCGGTTTTTTCTTCTTCCTATTCACCTTACATAACTTACCGAAAAGCGTGCTTTGACAGCAAATTGAGTTTCAGGAGCGAAGAGTGCATAGGAGAAAGTATGCTTGGTACATCTAACTAACTTTTTCTCAAATTTACTTTTTGTAATACACATCGGTATTCTAAACACACTGTTAGACAATCTTACCTATAGTTTAACTAATAGGGGTTTTTTAAATTTTAAGCCTTTGCGACGCACAAACTATGAATTTTCTAACTAAAATTATATACACTATAAACATTTCTAATATTATGTATATATTATATTTATATATAATTTATAAACATTTCTAATTAACAATTTTTTTTCATGTTTCAGACTGAGTTATCACATAACCTACAACAGCTCTCAGGAAAGGCAAAATCAGGGACGGAATTTATACAGCGACTGAAAGCGCAGACGGAGAAAGTCAACGTAAGTCCTTCCTTCGCAAAGAATAGTAATTCCAAAGATACCTCCTTAGTCAGCATCTATTTTTTTTGCTTATTCTTCATATTTTTGCACCAAATATAAGTTTCAAGATTGCTGCTACTTGTATAGTCAGTTTTGTTATTGGATTTAGTTGTAGAGAACACGGTTAATTTATTCAGCTTAGAAGTTAATTTGTAGATCTTCATTTTTTATTTTTTTTTACTGTTAAATTTAATTCAGATTTTTTTTTACTCTAACGCTACATTTTCTTACGCAGATCCAACAGTTCTATAAATACAAAATTAATTAAACGCACTAAGTCCTTGATCCTTAAAGAGGCTATTTGAGAAAAAAAAGTTGGGTTTAGAAAAAAGAAAGTGCTTTTATCTCAAGTTTTCTCAGCATCTTCTTGCCAGTTTCAAGAGCACTACGGTTTTCAAGCAAAGGAATAATTTGAAACGTTTAGAACGTATCCAAGCATCTACGCATTTGGAGAAAGTATCTTAGGCCGAGACAGAAAGATAACGTAAATTAACTCTACTTTGCCTTTCTACTTCCGCCTTGCCTTCATCCTTTCAGAGAAAACTTCCCATTTAACTTGCTCTCTGCCACGCAATTTACTTACATTTACGACTATCTTGTACAACTTGGACAATGGCTTTATGCTAAAAATGAGTTTTAACGTTATAGGAGAATTGTGCGGAACTAGAATCTCTCGTATCGTCTCAAATTGACGCAGTTATTGAAATCCTCAAGCAGAGGAAGACTGAGCTGGTTACATACATTCGTCGCGAAAAGGAGTACAAACTACGTTCACTCAAAACTGAAGTTTCAAGTCAAACTCAAAGGCTTCAGCAAACGACAGGTCTCATTCAGTTCTGCATTGAGGCTCTCAAAGACACAGATCCGGCAGCATTTCTTCAGGTAAGCAGTTATTGTAATGCAAACAAACAATGTAAGTTCGAATGACGAAAAAATATTGGCAGTTATTCTTCTATTGCAATATTAACATCCTCGATAACGGCTAAAACAACCATTTCATCTCAACAACTTTGCGTGAATATATCCATTTATAGAGTGTTTATTCAAACAAGTGAGTTTTTGAGTAGCGTATGAAACAGTGCTAAAATAAAAATACACTGCGTATGTTTGTTGGGCATATTTTGCATCTAAATCCGACTACTGAGTGTAAACAAATTCTGTTTGTGTATGTACCAATGAAGAGTATTTTAAAGTGTTTAAGCCCTAATTAATTGAAACAATGCTGTTTAGGTGGGATCTCTACTGCTTGCAAGAGTAGCAAATTTAGAAACCGCTTGGGCATCTGACGACGATTCTGCAAGCTCCTCCGATGGTTCAAATACTCAAATATCACCAGGGAAACCGTCTCCTGCGTCTTCAACTTCCAGTTTCTACAACTCGCCTCTCTTTAATCCAGACTTTGACCTCACACTTGATGACAGAGGCATTGTGTCAGCGATTCAGCAACTCAATTTTATTCAACTCAAACGTAAGGAATGGAAATTACTGATTTTGTTTTAGGAATTTTTAGAAGAATTTTGAAATTACGTTAGTTGATCAATTTCTTATTAGGAGATTGAAACGGATTGGTTGGATTTTATTTTAGTAAAAAACTTAAATTATTTTGAGCTACATGGAGCTCAATAATTCTCAACATACCAACAACATCTATACATTCACAAATAACGCTTGCATTTGAGTAAAAAAGTTAGTAAAAACATAGTAAAAAACAGTAATAGTATATATGGCTTGCTTGACATCATCCAATTTTTGAATTGACAAATTAATCTAATTTCTATGTATTAAGAGGTTCTAATTGTAAAACAGAGTTTTCAAGCTCAAGTTTTTTAAAGGAGTCGGAGTTGAAGGCTGGAAAATTTTAGGAGCGTTTTATTACAAATTGTCGCAAAAAAATTGTCCCTATTAAAAGTTAACATCCTGTTTTTTTTACTAACTATACTAACCTTGTGTACTTGATTTGAAAATTATTAATTTCAAGCCGCTAAAAATGGAGAGGATCGAAAACCGGCAGGTACGCTTCATCGCTTTACTGAAACAATATTAATATGCTTACTACTAACTAACAATTACTACTTTTAATATAATTATACTACCTTGCTACACTAAGCATTCTTGAAATTGTCAAAGCCCTGCGCATTTGAGAAGTCGTTTCTACTTTAGACAAATTTGGACAACAAGAATTGAAAACTTGAAACAAAAACACAAAAAATAAGTAAAACGCATGTACTGCTTCTAAAGTTGGCTTCGGAGATACTGGAAATTTCGGGATCTCTGGAACCAATCCTATTTCGAATATAATAGCAACGTTTTTTGGAAACTGAGTAGGTTCTCTTGCTTGATTCCTTTCACTTTCTAAAATAGATTGCAAAAACACGTTCTCATGATCCATTTATTACATAATTAACATTCAAGGAGTTTCGTTCTCCAGGACAGATCGCATTTTATTTTCTATGAAAAGTTTTCTCCTTTCTCAAATTCCGTAACTCTGAAATTCGCTAAAGGAAAAAGAGATAAATGTATTTCAGCAAAAGAGAAGTAGTTCGAAAGATTCAGCACGATCCTTGGTTGCTCCATTTCCATTCATCTTAGCAGCATTTCCAAAAGTTTTGGGTCGTATACAAGAATGAATTGCAGTTCTGGCGTCAAGTAGTTGAACTGGTTCTAAATAAATTTCTAATCGGATTATGTCTCCTCCTTCCGCTCCAAGAGACCAAGATATTCATTTCAACAAACTTTTTCCTTTGGGATTAGGTTAGAATTAAATCAAAAATTCTAAGAAATTCTCGAAGCAGTAATTCTGCATTATAAAGGAACCCTTCATTTTATACAGATCGATAAACTACAAAGAACATCAGAAGGAATTTTTAATTTTTATTAAAATAGTTATCAATTAGAATATGTAGTTTTCCATATTACACGATTACTTATGATCAAGTTATAGCTTGCGTAATTTGTAAAAGTAGAAATACATTTAGACGACAGGAATTTAAATTAGTTTTCAAAATTAAATCTCGTGACTTATTTAGCAAAATGTGCTGTTTACTGTCGGTAGCTATGCATCGTTCCTATGTCAAAATCGATAAGCCACAATATGCAGCAAATTACACCAAAAGTAGAGCCCGGACGCGCTAAATTGAAATAAGTAATTTCCTGCACAAGTCATACGTTGACTTCCTCCTTTTGATCTCCTTCCGTTCACTTTCCCAATGCTTTTGACATTTGAGCTCAAATGGAAACTGAGGCATCGAGTTTCTATCTCTCCTCATTACTTGCCCTTTGAAATTCAAGCTGATACAGGAGGCATCAGCGCAATTTTGCAATGCATCAAAGGGCGATAATGATGCGCGTTTTAAATTTGAAATCTGCAATGTGGGACAAAGTTCAAAAACTTTGTAATTCTTCGTAATTATCAAGCTTTCGGAAGAAAATTCAAATACGTTATTTGTGGTTTTTATTCTATTGCAGCTCCAGGTCCGGCAGTAATACTATCGGAAGAATGCACAGCAGAAAACAACAGCGTGACAATTGCTTGGCAACCACCACCTACCTCATTTGTGGAAGGCTATATCTTAGAAATCGACGATGGAGCTCGAGGCTCATTTAGAGTAAGTACCACTCAAAGTGTAACTCAATCTTAGGTGGATTTCTATTAAATTTAAAATAAAAACTATTAAACCATTTTGACACGCTCTAAAAATTGTGTAAAGATTAAATAAACAAACTTGTTTTCTCAAGATTTTGTTTTCATAGAGTAATCAAAAACAAGTCGAATTTACTTGGCTAGGTAGTTAGATTAGTACTGTGATAAAATTGCAATTTATACTTACACATACTTTATTTATAGATTAATAACGTTATTTATACTTATTAGGAAGTTTATTGCGGAAAAGAAACGATTTGCACTGTTGACGGCCTCCACTTCAATTCCCTCTACAACGCTCGCATCAAGGCTTTTAACAGCACTGGCGAAGGAGAGTATTCACAGGTCATTAGTCTTCATACGGCAGAAGGTGAGTGCTTTCAAATTGATTTTCCAACAATGTAATTAAGCACGTCCATCACAAATTAGTAAAAGCATGCCCTAGTAACCTGAAGTGCCAGGAAGCAGAAACACAAAAGGAATTTCTTATAACGTTCTGTGAAGTGCCTGTAGGCTTGAATCAGGCTTAAGTACTAAACGAACTTAGCACGAGGGCATTATAATTAATTACGCAGCATATAATTTGAATCTGATGAAAGGGATTCACCAGGGTGACATTTTGCTAGGTGACATTTTTACCATGGTGACATTATGCTAGGTGACATTTTTCAGGTGACGTTTTGCTAGGTGACATTATTCAGGTGACCTTATTACATGGAACCCTGTGAAGTGCCTGTAGGCTTGAATCAGGCTTAAGTACTAAACGAACTTAGCACGAGGGCATTATAATTAATTACGCAGCATATAATTTGAATCTGATGAAAGGGTAGTGAATCTCACGCATATATTTTCTGCAATCTATTTATATATGTATATATATATATATCATATCATAATACAAACATTAAATTTAGGCAGTATAAGTAATAAAAGAAAAGTAAACGAACAAAATTACTTTTTTTCCTAAAGCAAAAATTCCATTTTTTTATGATTTTTCAGTTGCTTGGTTCACATTTGACCATTTGAGTCAAATTTCTCAGTGCGTCCGATTCTCCAATGAGAACTGTACCGTCACGTCCGACTCTTATGAACCGCGTGTGGTTCTTGGAACAGTAGGATTTGCGCGTGGCGTCCATTACTGGGAGTATATCGTTGAAAAGTACGATGCCAGTGCAGATCCTTCCTTTGGCATCTCCCGTTTGGACGTGAGTAGGGAGGAAATGTTAGGTAAGTAAGGGACAACGTTGGAAAATCCAATTTTGGTTTCTGTATTTTTTACTTTTTAACCAAAATACGATTTGTTTTGAAAAACATGTAGACAATAGTCGTAAAATACTTCCAAGCATGTCTCCACAATAAAAAACTTATGCAATTTTTTTTTTTTTCTTGGTGTTATTGTATAGTATCTCTAAAATAACTACCAATTTAGCACGTCTTTATGTCAGTAATATGCCAACTGGCTCTGCGTATACTTTACAATGTCGTTAGAATTTGAAAATATGTATATCCCTGTTCAATTCACAGAATTTATGACAAACATTTTTGTTTGTAGGCAAGGATGATAAGGGCTGGGGAATGTACATTGATCATCAGAGATCGTGGTTTATGCACTGCGGTGTACATGCATCCAGAACAGAAGGTGGCATTTCGACAGGGTCCACTGTCGGCGTCCTACTTGATTTGGACAAGCGCCAAATATCATTTTACGTCAATGACGAGCAACAGGTAAGCGAGATTTATTGCTCCAGACTTAAGCACCATATCCGCACTTCAAATACTTAAAACTATGTTCAACTTACAATTTTATTTTATTTAAATTTATATGCATGGGTTTTGTATTCTTTCCAGGTTTTGAGTGTACTGCTTTGCATAGTATTTGTTTCAAATAAATTGGTTTTGCAGGGCTCTGTGGCATTTACAAATTTGTATGGAGTGTTTTACCCCGCTGTGAGCATCAACTGCAACGTAACGCTAACATTACGCACCGCCATGGATCCGCCATCCGATTTCTCGGACAACGACAGCGGAACACGATGCTGAATCCCCATTCCTTCTATTTATTCCCTCTAAGACTTAAGTGTGTTTTGTGCAATATCAAAAGCCAAATCGATGTTTTAGGATAAACCAGCAAACCAACCTGCAGCTCCTCTGTATATAATAAAACAAATACATTTTTGGTTACATGAATTTGTACAAATATCGACAAACTTACAATATGAATGTAATGAATAAAATGTTGTGTTTAATTAGAAATACATATTTATTAGTAAAACAGTCAAGTTTCTTTTCATCGTTTACAATATATGGTAATAAAAAGAAATTTGAAATAGTCAAGGTATTGGTACTGGAGTTATTCATTATGAAAAACGCAAATGTATTACTGTGGAGTAATATTTTTAAGTAGAAGAAATACAGTTGTGCGTAAATTTGAGGTCTAGTAATGGAAGGAATACTCATTACTCTATGAGTGCTTGAATGTCCATTTCAACGTTTGTATTCAAATTTCTGTAATGAATTCACATAGTGGTATGAAGTGTTAATAATTCACGAAACTCAAAAAACAACCTTGACGTAAAGTTGTCTTCGAAACAGAGATGGAAGTGGGTGACTGTTAAGCCGGGCTAGCCCGAGCGCGCCCAAGCCCGGCCGGGCTTGGCGCGGGCAAGCCTCGAACCGCACCGGGCTTGGGTGGGCTGGGCTTTTTAAATTTTCGGACACCCGGGCTTGGGCATGGGCGGGCTTTTTTTTTGTAAATTAGCCGGGTCCCACATAAAGCCCGGTTCAGGCCCGGATTAATTTATTTTGGTTTGATTTATTTTGTAATGCAAAGTATTTCATGCCAAAAGCTAATTCACTTTGTTATTTGTGTGGATATTTGCTGAAATGTTATGCAAATCTACCTTGCAGCAAAATTGTACCTGCATAGTATGTTTGCTATTTTACGTCAATAAAAAGACTATTACATTATGTAATCTCATGAATATTTAAAATTCGTCAAAAAATGACACACTTATTTAGCATGTTATATTTGTGGACAATGTGGGTTATCTAATTGAGTAAAAATTATTGAATATACTAATTTGATAATTTGGTAAGTTGCTGTTAACATATTGTTGATGTGATCTATTAATTCATAACATAATATTTTCATAGCAATATACATTTTGGCAACAGGGCTTTAATCGGGCTTATCCGGAGCCCAATTTGACGGGTGGGCTTTTTTCCAGAATTCTAAACCGGGCTTGGGCGTGGCGGGCTTTTTTGGTAAAATCAGCCGGGCGGGCGGGCTTCCTACGACCAGGCCCGGTTGTCGAGTTGGCGCAGGTGGGCTTGAAAACATGAGGCCCGGTTCCATCTCTGTTCGAAACCTCATTATTGGGCTTCAAATTGGCTAATTAAAAGAAAAAACATCTTTTCTGTTCATTAAATATTATACTTCAACTCCTTCACCGGAAGTTTTTATTCTAAGAGGTATACTAATGCCATGTGAATGAATAAATTAGCAACACATGGAAATCTGCAGACGTCATGATGGCCATGAGGGTTTTATGTTGAAGTGATTACAAAAAACAACAACATTTTCTTGACTCAGCCTTTGGAAGTAAGTTAAGTAAAAAAATCATCCCTGTTGCATAACCTTTAGGTGAACCCAACTGAGCGGTTTGTCTTGTTGAATTTTAATTCTTCCATCACTTTGTTCTTATCGCTTCAAGAAGCACAACCTATTCTGCGATTTGCACTAGAAAAAATACAAGATGGAAAACAACATTTGTTGGTACTCTTTTGCACGCAAGGAATTTCCAAGGAGCAAATATAAGGTAGGTAATCTGTTATACTGTATAAATTTATACGTTTTTCTATGCTACTAGAGACATGTGAATCATACTTAAACGAGAATGGATTATTATAAGTTCTTTGTTCAAGATATTTTAGAATCAAAATTGAGTAAAATATTGCCTAAGATTCTTAGATTTGAGTTCAATGACTTGAATTTCCTTTGTAAAAGTTGCAATTACGCGCCAAATTAATAGTATTACACAGTCATACACACTTGAGTCAGTATTTTTGCTCTTTTACATATTCAAATTTGCTTATTAGGTTTAGGTCACTTTATATAAAATAATTAGAATAAAAAAGAATTACAACAACAATTTTCAGCAACAAATATGGACAAGATTTTATTAAATAATTTAAAATGCTTACGTAATAGTATGCAAAGGTCAAATTTCCTATTATTTAAAACTCTAAATGGCAAAACATAAAGAAGTAGCAAATGTAAGTACATTCATAAACACTACTTGTCATTCAATTTCCCTTAGACTTATACTTTTTTTTGTTCATCAGAAATTCCCATAATAATCCAAAAGGAAAAGGCTTCAACTCATCGTCCAACACAAAAACAGCAGTTATGTTGTTGGCTGTAAGTATATTCCGCTATGCCTCTGATCTAATTCAATCTCTATATTTGTTGGTATACCTTTAAAAACTTGCAACTCCAAATTTACAGTTCAAGATTGCTGAAGACAATTGGTGCAGCAATTTGTTTTGTTAAAAACATGTCTAACTTAAAACAAGGTGGAGCATAAGAGCAAGAAACATAAGAAACTGGGTTCTACCACAGTGTTCCTCTCACAGCAGCCACTTCACTACCACGTTAAAATTGATTATAATCTAAAAAAATGAAGTCCGATAATAACTACAAATTCAATCGTTGATAACACGTAAATAGCCAAATTAATTACCAATTATAATATAATTTTACTAAAAAGAGTTCCAGATTAGAGATATTTATTCCTAAACTTCCTAAACTACAGAATCTGTAGAACATAGCTGTAGAACATAGAACAAGTTCAGTTTAATTAGAAAGCACTAGAAAGCACGTTCATTACTAAAAAAAGTACCAAAATTGCCAAAATTTAAAAACTTAAAAGCCTGCAACAAAGTTGCAATTATCTTTGATTTTTGACATATGTAACTGTCTACCCGGTCTGCCGCACCCAAGCTGGTGCGGGACTCTTTCTTTGCTGGTCTAACACCTGCGTCAGACACCATTTGTTCTTTATGCTTTGTCCTGAACTTTAAATGGATTTCTGGTCTCCAGCAGGGAGGTGCTGGGTACTTTAAATACTTAGTTTCTTCTTGAATTGTGTTTCTTTAGCTTACGATTGTTGAAGGGTCGTCTAGGGTACAGGTGACCTTCCACCGGTTGGTGTGTTGTAGTGGAGTTGACGGGTCTTCCTTCAAGATGGAATTCGAAATGAGTATAGTGAACGCTAAGTGGGTACTTTAGAAGAGGTTTTTATTAAGTAAGTAAGGTAAAGATAGAATAGAATTAAGTAAACTAGATGTAGACTGAATTTAGACTGAATACTGGACCATACATTTGGTCTCCTATTTATTCTAAAAGATAAGCTTTCGGTTTTGGTAATTAAAGTTTATGACCCTGACCTTGTCTAATCCTAAGTCCAGAGGTAATAAAGTAATTAGCTATCTTTCTGCTGAACAGGCTAATTCTAATCGCATAAGTGTTTCTCTTAAAGACATGAAATTATCATATTTTGCTTAAGTTTTGCATAAACTCTTGCGCAATTAAGCGACTTCTGTGAATCTGTTTCACGACCAATT
Organism: Bilobella aurantiaca; assembly: GCA_021029175.1. Taxonomy (NCBI): domain Eukaryota; kingdom Metazoa; phylum Arthropoda; class Collembola; order Poduromorpha; family Neanuridae; genus Bilobella; species Bilobella aurantiaca. Next base: position 17,583 of record VYYI01001106.1, read on the forward strand.
AACTTTGAGTAATGGCTTTCCTTAGCAATTCTCTGACTTTAATTACCCTGTATTTCTCCAAATTAAATAATTTCATAGTCTTTGGGGATAAGGAAGGTCAACGGGTTATCCCAACTGAAATGAGTCTCAACTCTCATTGAGTCGCACTTCACTTGTGATTTCCCACTGCATTATCCTACTTGGTTCTGTATGTTTACGGAATTCTTACTTTGTCCAATAATTTAGCGATGTAATATCCTCCTCAACCTGCCTTAAAAGCGTCCTCGCTTTAAAAAAAACTGATACCTGTTAATGACCTTGCCTATGAATAAAATGCCTATTACCTACAATGCCTAAACACTACACCTGATAAATGTTTGCTCCCTATAACTGCGTCTTCTGTGGTCCATGTCATCTCTGTGTCAGCTGCCTATGTGATTTGGTGTGAGTCATCGTTGATTTCGCCAAGCTGGTCTCTCTGGGGTTGTTATGAGGCATGGTGCGTTTTTGTAGTTCCGCAAGTTTTCTTCCCTCATGGCCTGTATGTCTGCTCCCGAACTGGTTGCTACTGGTTCCCTGCACGCTGGAACTGATTTTGCGTTTTTGTTCCAATTGCTGTATCTTTGCTTCTTGAATGTCTAATCGTTTCATTGGCTGAAGTAAGGCAGAGGTGGAGTGTTGTAACCTCCCATGTAACCTCCTACTGTAACTTCCCATGTAACCTCCTCGTTTTTTGCACAGTGTTGCCGCTACCTATAGAAGTCTCATGTTGTAACCTCCTATTGTAACCTCCCATGTAACCTCCCATAATAACCCTACTGGCGGAACAGATTTTTAACTAATTTCGATTAATTATCCGTCTATGACTCAATTATTTTGGAAATTAATATTAGATAATAACTCCCTACAATATTTCAACAGTAATTATGCATAGTAGCAGTAGTTACCATTTCAATTTATTTAAAAAAAGAAGTATTTTCACTTATGGTCGAATATGCATTTTTCAGAAATTGCTATAAAATAAGAAGAGGTTTTGGAAATAAAATGGTGGGAGAAATGGATTTCATTTGCCAGAAATGTGGTAGGCGGTTCATGAGCGAGAGGGCAATGAGGAACCATTACTCAATATGTAATGGCGGGGAGCCGGTGTGGTGTTGGGATTGTCGTAGACAATTTCCCCACGCCGCAGCCTTGCATGCCCACAGGACCTGTGTGCACGGTCAAAACAAGTAGTAATGATTGCTTGTCGCAAGTAATGGGCCGCCATTAAAAAAATATAACGTTTAAAACTAGATACAACAAAGTATGAATTTTTGAAAGAAAAAGGTGGGATACCGCCCCTCCTCGCTTCGCTCGTCGGGTACGTTAAATATACCCCAAGCTACATGCCTCCGGCGGCAGGAGCAACGGAACAAACTCGTCACTGAACCAACGATTAATAGGATTCTTTTATAATGTTTTATAGTGCTTTCTTCACTTTTGTTTGTTTTATAGTGTTTTCTTCACTTTATTTGTTTTATAGTGTTTTCATCACTTTTGTTTATGTTTTATAGTGTTTTCTTCACTTTTGATTATGATTTATAGTGTTTATAGAGATTTTTTGGGAGGTTACATGGGAGGTTACAATAGGTTACAACATGAGACTTCTATAGGTAGCGGCAACACTGTGCAAAAAACGAGGAGGTTACAAGGGAGGTTACAGTAGGAGGTTACATGGGAGGTTACAACACTCCACCTCTGCCTTACTCCTGCCGTTTCATTAGATCGTCAATCTGGTGTTGGAGTGATCGCTTTCTTTGAATTCTCACATCTCGATTTTGTTATTCGTTGGATCTCTTTTCGGCTCGCTGTTGGCAAACTCGGTAACGATAGGTTCGGACCTCTGGTTGTACTGCCTTAACTGGTGGTACAAATTCTGTGAGTTGTTTCTTTGGTGGTACGCCTACTCTTACCGGTGCAGTAAGAGTTTTGTGAAGTGGGTTAGGATAGAGTCTGGTTGGTGGTTTTTCTGCGGACGGATCAACATCGGAATGGAAAATTATCGCAGGCATTCCAACTGGTAATGGGTGTTCTGGGAGTTGGAAGTTGGAACACTTCTCCCAGTATTTCAATCACAGTTGCCATCAAATTCTACAGCTTAACTACTGGTATTCCTGGTGGAGGTGTTACGTTTCGCGTCTTATGTCCAATTTCGGGGACAAGGGAATGGTTATCTAAGATCAACCAGTTTTCATAGACGAGAAAAATTGTCGTAATTGCAGTTCATTTCACGTGCGACATGTTGTATCACTCTCCGTCAAGTAAAGATTTGTTACCATAGAATAAATTCTTGCCGATTTGTCAACAGGGAGATTAGAAGGGGTTGCTATAGTTTTGACATCAGCCTTTCTTACTGACGTCTCTGGGGCTTTTCCGAGAATTCGACGCTCTTCTTTTACGGAGTGTTAAATGTGTTCCTTTCTGGACAATTTGCAATATTATGGTTACCACCGCAACCAAAACATACAACATTTTGTTATGTTCGAGGACCAGGGTAACGCGTTTGACTTCCTCGAAACCCTTGGGTTTTTTTAGACCAGTCATTTTGTGGGGGTCATTCTCGACCCCTACAGCTCGCTTGGCGACGAGAAAACCCTTACCCTGCTTTATCAAAATTTCCCCTACGAGGTACATATTGATTACCTCTGACTTGTGGATTCCAGGGTTCCCATTGTTGTTTGTTCTTCATTGACCAATGTCATACTATGCATTCTAGCGGTTACTTTACAGACCTCTAGCTTCTTACGTCTCATCATATAGTCAAAGTCTTCCTTTTGAATCAAGAATTTCTCGACTTCTGCCGTTGTTCGCGGTTGTCGGTAGAAAAGTTCTTGACTAACTTCAGGGGCTAAACCCTTAAGAAGAAAATTTACCCTTTTCTTTTCGCTCATGATGGTTCCTTCACTCTTATCGAGTTGGTCATAAAGCCTACTTATCTTTCCACAATACACCTCCACAGTTTCTTTTGGATTTCGCTTTCTTTGAGCGAGTTTAAACTTTAACTCTTCTTCCGTTATCTTAGACTTGAAGTGTACGCGGAAAGCTTTATCCTCCCTCCACCTAATGGGATATGCATGTGGCATCATAGCTTGCGCTTGAGCCATTCCACCATTTGGCAGATTACCTCCTGCCGGTGGGAGATCATTACCTGGTGGTAATTGATCACCTACTGCCAAATCAACTACATTTTCACCTTCATTCTCTACTTGTTTCATATTGTTATTGTTGGGTGACAATGCTTCACTTTTTACTGTATGACGTGTTATTAGTGTTAGGACTGTTATTGGCTGAGTCAAACTCTTCGGCAGTAGACTCGCTTGGGTCACTTTTAGCTAGAGTGTCTTGGGTTTTGTCAGTTACTGATTCAACTCTTACTGTTTCGTCAGCCGAAATATCCTGCGGTGCTGGTAAAACTACAACCCGAACAGGTATAGCTTGGATTGATTCCGATGTTCCTGCGTCTTCAGAACCTTTTTCTATTGCTTTTGGGCTTGGTCGAGGTGACTTAGATTTGGATCTAGCCTTTAGCACTGCTGCTAGGTCGAGTACGTTCCTTGTTTCGCGTTTCACTATCGCTCATGCCAAGAATGCCCGAGTTCTGAATAAAAATAACATCTCGTTTTCAATACGAGACGGCTCGTCTAGAAGTTTTATTGGAACTTAGTTCTGTTGGAGCTTCCTCCAAATAAGTACTACCGTAACGACGATCTTAAACACTATCATCATATAAATCAACGTATCGTAGTACAAGAGTTTGGTTTTCCTTCCCATAATATTATCTGGTTTTAGTAAACATGGCAGCTGTAAGAAGTATGAGAGATATTGGATGGACAGGGGCGTAAGATCAAAATTATAGTCAATTATGTGACTTCCATTATACGTTATAAATCCATACTCGTGTTGCTCAATGACCGTCAATGGTTTGCTAAGGTTGGCTAATTGTGGAAGCAACCCGTCTGAATGACGCCACACTCGTAAGGTACGTTGTGTGTGATAATATTGGTGCCAACCCGTCGTTATTTTAAAATAAAGCCTTCTGGCAGTTGGAAAGACTCCTAGGACTTCTCCTACAAGTCCTATCGAACTGAGTTTTTGTGGGAACCCTGGTTGTAGGATGGTTGAATACGCATATTTCCAATGCTTTCCTTCCACAAAAATATAGAGGAACCCGTCATAGATAAAACCGTTATCAATTACCAGCCCAGTGGGTAAGTATTGAAATTATTCGTTGTTGATTATTTTTCTTGGATAAGACAATTTCCCTTTTGAGACCCTAAAGTGGGTGTCCTGATGGAAAAGAAAATATTCGCCTTCCATATTGATGATATGTTTATATTTCAAATTGCAAATGGACTTGATTAAGTTGGTTTCCTATTCCTCTATGATTCTACTTGTAAATAATGGATATACCATGGTGTAAGGACTGGGTGCGGGAATGCCAGAAAAAAAAGAAGGCCACCAGTGGGATTCGAACCCACATCTTCTCCTATCCGGGGAGACGCTCTCACAATTGAGCTACTGGGCCAATCTG
>VYYI01001107.1:0-22125 GCA_021029175.1 Bilobella aurantiaca
ACCCTCGCCCACTCCCGCGCATCCACAAACATGACATTCCATTTTTCATTTGCTAGAAAAGCTGAAGAAACTCAAGTAATTGAATCACAAATTCCCAAAATTTGTAGCTACCAAACTTGCAAATGTGGTAAGTGAAGGTTTTGCAGTATAAACCGCAAAATGACACAAGTGAAAAAAATATATGAAGTGTAATTTAATATGGCAAATGAAGATAAGTCATAAGTCTGTCGTCATTCCTGATGCAAAAGGTTTATGTCGTTTTATTGAAAGTAATATTATTTTCCTTAAGAATCCATATCGTTTTCATAGCTTGTAGACATCAGCTTTTTTTTCAATGTAATTTAGTTTGGTTTCTTACAAGCGTTCTAGATCACTTGTAAAGTGAACAAAGTCAGAAGTTATTATTTTCCTATGTTGTGGTGTTTCCCTTTTAGTTTGGAACAATATTGAAAATTAGAAAATTGTCTGAAAATGGGATTTGGAGACTGAATCTCGAGTTGATTAATTTCCCCTGTATACTTGGACAGAGGCAATAAATTAGATAGTTTGCTGTTAGGAAAAGGTCGCTTTCTTGATTTGGAATTTTGGGGGATGAGAAATGTGTAGTAATTTTGGTTGAGGGAAGTTGGAAGATGGATTTGGGCCTTGCCGAAATGATAGGTGAACAAACAAGGGCCCTTGGAAGGCGTAAGAGTAATGGCTAGCGTCAAATGAGCAAAAATTACTAGCGCAACATCCCTCTTTCCCTAACTTTCCTTGGTGGAAAGTTGAGAATTGAGGGTGTATGGAAGCTCACTAATAATAAATTACCCCCATGTGACTTTCTCTTCCGGAGAAAGTAGAGATGATCAGGTTACTCAAACTGAGCAAGATTTATCATCCATAAGCCATTATAAATCCATCCTTCTTTTTCTTTTCCTCCTTTTTTTTTAATGAATAGCTCTTTCTGTTTGACTTTCCAACTGTTTCCGCCCAGAAAAATTGTTCTGCCTCGAGAAAGCCTCGTCCCTTGAGTCATTAAAATTGAATCCATCTTGAGGCCAGTTGGGACTTGCCATTTTCTAAAATCAAAAAAATTGAAATCAAAAAGAATTGTGCACCAAAAAAAATTGTCTTTTCGTTTGTCCTAGGCCCAGTTAGATTGTAATTTTAGAACCAAAACAGTTCGAGAGAGATTGGATAGGAAAGTGAAAGTGAGAGAGAATTTCCCTGTGGAATTTTAAAGAAAGTTGGAAAATTCCTAGGAATTTTATTGTTTTACTGCTTTTGGGATTTTCCTCTTCTTTGATTTTGACTTCTGCTTTCTCCACTCCTAAACTTTTAGAACAGTTTTAGAACAGAGTACTTTTGAAACTGCTCTTAATTTGAAATTACCAACTTGTCCTCCGAGCTTATGTTGAGGTTTCAAATTGGAAAAGCAACTTTTGCTACCCTTCCAAGAGTAACGATTTTTGTTTGTTCGTTCACTCAAGCGAATCGCTTTGATTGTTCTGGGTGAAAGTCAGTGCTTTTTCGAAATGAAGAGGGTTGAAAAGGGAAATTTTGAAAAAAAGGAATCCTACTCCTTTTTAGGGGTGAAAATGGGCTTTGACGGCCTCGAATTGCTTTTCAATGGAGAACCACAAGGAAGAAAAGCAATTGGAGTGACAATGGAAAGTTACGTTTGCCCTGCCTTTCAATGGAGAGAATTCGGGAGCCCTGGAAGGGACCATATGACTCAAACAGGATTCATTTCAGGGAAGATAATATTGAAGAGCCTTTTTCCAAAAGGAAGCAATTCCAAAAGTTAAAATTATTGGTAGTGTCAGAGTCGGGAAATTCTCTGGAGATTTTCCATGGAGGGAATGGAGGAGGGAAAGGATTATTTATTGTGTCCTTTCTCTGCACTATTGCGAATTTTCTCTCTATTTTATTTATTGTCACGTAACAGAAAGTCACTTTCTCCCTGTCACTTTCCATACAAAAATTCCAATCAGAGAAACAACTTTTGAAACCCATTTTCTTAAGATCCTCTTTCACTTCTTCAGGGCCATTGCATCAATCTAACGATGCCGATAAATGCCTTTTCCAAATTGAAAATATTCTCCAAATTTCTTCCCAGAATTCTTCATTCTCGGATTGTAAAGCACAAACAAAGATTGTACAATTTTTTTTTCAAAATCGTCATTTCTTTTTTATAAAAGAAGTGCGAGATGCAAATGTGAATTTAAGCGTTGTCCACTTTTGAGCTATCACTTTCCATTGTCATTCGGATCTAGTTGGTAAGCATCTGTTGCCATCAAGGTTTTGAGTGTCTAAGCTGGTACTTAATGGGTTTAGACCTGACCCTCCTCACTTGACAATTCCAAAGACCTAATCCATTTCCAAGGGCCAACAGAGGCCCTTCAATTTCCCTTTTCCTCACAATTGAGGCGTGAAATCCCTCATGTCGCCTCATTTAACATAAAACATCCTTCAGACCAACTTCCCTTCGAAACCATCTCATTCACAGCAAAATCACACAAATCTTACGTTCAACAATTTCGACCTGACCCAATTTGCAAAATTGAGGTTCTGTTGGGATTAGACAGTTTCCTCAAGGGCCTCAAAATATACATTACCTTAAGCACCATTTAAATGTAACAAATAAAATTACAAAACCAAAGTGGAAATTGAGTTTGATTTCAATATTGAGCTCACAAAAATTTCCAAGAGATAGTGAGAATATCGTTGCACCTTGTGTGAGACTTCGCAAAATGAATTTGCATGAGTGAGCATGAACTCGTGTTGTGCTAGAGCTCAGAATTTGTTTGTGCTTTCACTCTGCTTTGAAAGCGGATAGGAGAAAGTAGTAAAAATGAAATAATGAGGGAGTAAATAAGTAATGATGGATAAAAGAAGAATGGGGATAATAAAAAGAGTTTCCTTGTTTTCTAAACTCCGAGAGTGCCTCGACTGGTTCCTGTGTTTTTTTTTTCAGCCAATCCCGAGCGAGCTTCTTGCCCTTTCCCCTTTTTATGAACATAAATAATGCATCATAAGCCCTTATGTCATCTCCTACTCATCCCTAGCACAACATCCCGTTTTCAATCTTCTCAGTCTCTATCCAAGCAGATTGGTGAGCTAGGGATGGAAAATGTCAAGGGTCGTATTTCTAAGGGGCAAAATGGCCCAACTTCTCTTCGGAGTCGAAATGGTGCTTTGGAGCTATGGCTCACTTTTTGATTGTGAAAACCAAGCTTTTGTTGAAGGGTTCGTTTTGAAAAAAAAAAAGTTAGTTTGAGCAATTAGCTTGAAAAGGCAGTGCATAATAATTGGAAATGAAGCTGAGAGTGGACCATTATAGTCTGCCACAATTCAATTGCCAAGGCTCCCTCCCTGCCGAGGCTCTTCACTCCCATTATCCTCATTTTACAGAGTGACAAGCATAACTCAGATGTATTACTTTCCCCAGCAATTACACCCATTGTTAAACCATTTCAAAAAGAAAGCGAAAGTGAGAAGGCAATCAGGCAGGTGGCACAAATTAGCACATATGCACCTCATTCCAACAAAACTGAACATAAATAAAGAAAACAAACAAAACTTGACAATTTTTCAATTCGAATTGTCTCGAAAGAAGTTTTAATTGCTCAAAACGTTCAAAAAAGCAATGTTTAGTTTGGCATAGGTTTTTACATAGGTATACATTTACTAATGCATCAGTGCTTCTCTATTTTGTATATTTTTTAAGTTTCAAATTGAATATATTCCTAGCTGACTTCTACGCCGCTAATATATTTTTCATAATAAACGGTGACAAAATGCTCAGGTCAAAGTTCATCGTGACGTTGCTCTGAAAGAGATTGTAAAGTTACAATTTGCAACTACGTGAAATACCCTCAAAACAAAAACATGAAGTAAAAGTGATTTGTCTGTTATTTCTAGATAAGCATTAAAAAGCCGATGATGATAATTGGACAATTTCCGGGGCATTTTGTAATTGGTTGGATTAATTTCCAGAGTACTTTTAGTACCCTTCTGGAAGCTGCTGGATATTTTGAAACCAGAGCGGAAGGGCTTCTAGCCCACGCCACGCGCCCCAGCACCCTTCCGTCTTCCCTTTAATTTCACGCTCCGCCTAATGAAGGGCCCCCAACTAAAAAGTCCAGCCACTTTTTAAGATACAAAAAGTGGATTTGATCCAGAGGCTTTTCAGCCTTCGTGTCCTTTCTCCCAATGGACCTAATGTGCTCAACCTTCCGTAGTAAACAAACAGGCCAACGGAGGTCGGGCGGCGTGTCAAGGGACAAAGGGTCCCGGAAGGAAGGAATCCCTTATCACTTCAAACAAACACGAAGGAAGCATGAATAAATTGGATCGGCACAAGCACGCAAAGGGCCCCCACCTCACTCCCTTAATTATCATCTACTTCCATTCAAATCTCCTACTTCACAGAGCGGCCTGGGAATTACGCGAACCAGTTTCCAAGACTAGAACTTTCAAGGGCCCTTACTCCAATTTCAACATTTGAAAAGGGTGCGTTTAAGAAATGACCCTTCGACGACAACGGGTTGATCCACTTCACATTTGAAGTGATCTCACACTTTACGATGGGTAGGATTCATTCTTAATGTAAAAAAAATAATTGTGTCCGTAAAATCATCAGTTTTTAGAACGTAACAATTTGTGATTATTAGGAAAAGGGGCTTTTTGTGTGACCTGAATTGATCCACTGAGACAATAAGCCTCTGAGTAGGTGATACTTGAAGACAGTTGTGGGTGATAAAGCCTCATTTTTGGAAAGCCATTTACAAGGGAATGCACTTTGGAGAAGGGAGAAAGTAAGGCTTTTCAAGAAATGAATTTATGTCAATCCTCCTAGAAGGGGAACAGTTTAGAAAAGATAAGTTTTGCTAAAAAAAAAACATAATAACTTTCTCTTAGAACTTTCTCCCTACCACTTTCACTTTAACAATTCTGACGTGGGTTTGAAAGCATTCAGGCAAAAGGGAACCTGCTGAAATGAAATTTTAACATGGCAAAAGAAAATTGGTCATTTGAACAGATCAATGCCACCTATCCCATGCATCTACGGGGAAGAATTGAGGAAAAGTTGATCTCTGGCAGTGCTGAATTAGAGGTAAATGATGATAAATGAGGGATGCTGGGAGTGGACACAGTGATTGCTGTTTGCTGGACCCACCTTCACAACCCTTGGTCACTCAATCATCCCTTCACTTGTCCCTTGATACTTAGAACATGCTTAGAATTCAAGGGATTTTCAAATTAGGACCAACCAGAGTCACACCGAAATCCGCTACAGTGTCACAAACTGTCAAAATAAAATCATTTTTCAAAATCTTCAAATAACAACAACCTTTAAGCCTCCGCACCTCCGTGTCACATTGTGTCAATTTGAAATATTGGGAAAACGAGCATGGGAAAATTATATTGAGTGAACATATCAGCCCTCTGTTTGGTATTGGAAAAATGTACCTCTTTTGCAAAACATTTGAATTTTTAAAATTGATGAAGAAGATAAGGGTGAAAGTGCGTTCAGAGGGTCTTGAGGGAAATGCTTTCTCCCTAAATCCCAGCGGGAGGCGGACTGAAGGAGTCTCTAGTGACTTCGGAGCCTCCCCTGAGAAATCCGAATTAAAACTTTCTTCAGTTTCCGATAGGTGGCCCACTTTCTCCTTAGGAGAAAGTCCGTGTACCTTCATAACTGGTCATTTGGGAAAATAACTTAGGAAACTGGTAATTAGGCTAGGAAACCATTATCGCTACTTAACCTTCTTATTTTTTTAGATCATAGTTTTCATGCATGCATCCTTGGGTGATGTGGCCGGGGAAGACGCTTGTGTTCTACTGGGGTTTGCAAGTGGGAGAGTGAAAGCGGAGAAAGGAGCGTCGCTGGCGCTGGAGCTCGGGTCCCGACCATTCTTGGTCGTGATGCTGGAGTGTCCTGGAATGGCTGGAAGGGAGTTGCGGAGGTTGGGCTTAGCGCTTCGGTTTCCAGTCCGAGAAAGGGATGCCCATCCTTTCCTTAAAGACCTAAACCGAGAAACCCCAAGCGAGAGTTTCTCAGTGTTTTTTTCGGGCAGTCACCAGAGAGAATAAAATCCTACAGGGACTCTCCAATGAAAATTTCACCAGGGCTCCTACCCCTTGAGCAAGGGCTTCCAAAACCTACCCGCTTTCTCCGACTGAGGCCTTTGATAAAGCCAAGCCCAGTTCAAGTCCCTTGGTAGTCAAAACTAGGAGCCTGGAGTCAAGGACCCTTCATTTCCACTAGGGACATTCCAAAGCTCAAATCCTATTACTAACTCAGTCGAACCAAGACTTTTCTGTAACTGCCGCCAGGGGAACCTCAAGTCCCCACCCTCCTGACCCAGTCCTGCATTCTGCCAAAGATTCTCAACCCTCCTTCCCCAGAGGGGCCCTTTTCATCCCTTAATTATTCCCAGGTCACTTTCCCCTAACCTTTTTTAGTTCGGCATAACCAAAGGCGGCGCAGATTAATTTTACGGTGAAAGTGACTTTCTCTCAAGTACATTTCCTCCCTCAAGATTCAATTTTGGGCGAATTTAGATTCCAAAAAATTAAACTCTGTAAATTCCATCTTCTCAAATTTTTGATAACTGTTCCTCAATCCCTACTTTCAAAAACCTTTTTCAAAAGCCAGGCTCACCGTCTACAGTCCAATTTCCAAATAATTTCAAATCACGGAATCTGAACAATTCGGAAGTTTTCTGTCCCATCAGTCAGCGGCCACAATGATGATGTTTGGTCTTCATCATCAAGATTTGACACACCATCACCAGCCACGTGGCCCAAGTTTAAAGGAAGAACCGCTCGGAGCACAACTCACACCAAGGGCCTGGATGCAACCCACGTTAGTTGACCAGTCAAAGTAAGCTCAATCTTTTCAAAATGTTCACAATCTTACTCTTAATGAGCTGAAGATGCACTAAAAATTATGCTAATGCTGTACTTCTCCATATAAGCAAAGGTTCTAATAAGTACCCTCTTCCCTCTCTCCTGAATAAGTCCTCTTTTCTGTGCTGGCGTTTCTATGAGGCAGAGCCAAACATTATAAACCATTTCGTCGCATTCTGCTAACATTCGGGGTAGAATATTTGAGATGTTGATGCAATAGTATTTGCCAAGTATTTTGTCACTAAACAAGACACCTTGTACTGACAATAATTAAGTTTTGTTAATGAACAGTATGCGGATAGTATACGAAAGTTCGTTATACATGAAGGCGGAAGTTGAGAAGTTTGAGGAATGCCAACCGAAATAGTGAAAGCATGAAATGCTTTCTCTTGTTTTTGGAGGTGAAGATGAAGGAGAATTTTAGGAGTTTTAGGGGAGAGGGCGCGTCTTCCTCGTTTAGCTGACTTTCACTTCCTTTCCCTTCCACACGAAGCGATTGTGGAAAGTAAAAGAATGTTGTTTTGGGCTTAAGACAAAAGAATGAGGTAATTCTCAATTGACTCATTTTGGCCCAACGCTTTTTCATAATGGGAATCAAGGGAATAATTGGGCAAGACACGACTCTCCTTGCCTTCATTCAACCCTCCTAAGCCAACTTTCATCTTCCCTTTCACCATCAAAAAAGAAAGGAGGGAAAGTGCCAATGAATCTTTCTTTTCTCCTCCAATTTAAGGCTTTGGTGGCTTTAACTTTAATTACGACTTTCACCAAAATCAACATTACTCCAACCCTTCATCCATCCTTAAGCGTCACGCTCCTCCTTTCTCTTTCTTCATCTCTAATTTACAAAAAGTTCTTTTTGATGCTAATTTACTAGAAAATATTTAATTGGATTTGAATACTTTTACTATTCAGTATTGGCATTGGCCGAGCTCACTTCGAGAAGCAACCGCCCTCGAATCTCCGCAAATCAAATTTTTTTCACTTCGTGATTGCCATATACGACCGCCTGGGCCAACCCATTGAGATTGAGCGGACCGTCTTCATTGGATTCATCGAGAAGGAGCAAGTACGGACATAAATATACAGAGTGATTCATAAGTATTTTCTGTAAAATGTTCCGGGAAGCTGAAAGGGGAGTTGAATGATGACAAAAGTTAAAAGAATTAGATGCTAAGTGGCTAATCGGGAAGGCTGGAGTGGGGCTCTCAAAGTAATAGGCTAATGTGATTAGATTATGGACTACAGAATGGGAAAGTCAATTTGCTCTCTTTCTGAAGTGAAAAGCCTCCTTGTTCTGAACTTCATTTAGAAAAGGGTAGGTTCTTTTTAAAAATCCAATGGTGCGTTCATTTACAATTAGAGTCCTGCTCCCTGGAGATGGGCTCACTGGGGATTCCAACGGGAAATTGGGTTGATGAATTTATGAATTGACTTTCCCCTTCTCCATGGATCCCTGCATTTTGGAGTACAGTGATATTTTGAGCATACAGAGAGACATCAATTTTCCTTTTGTGGAAGAGGGATGAAAAGCAGAGAAATCATCCCCCGAACTGCATTAATTTTTGCGTCATTTTCCAATCGAAGAGGGAGTAGGGCAATATTTGCCTTTCCAGCCCACGTGACCCGAGCTTAGCCAATCAGCTGCGGAAATTAGCCTCTGGGTGTCGTAAAATTAAGAATGATTTTCAACTTTTTGAAGAAATCTGGAATTTTACAGGAATCCGACAGCACGAAAACAAACAACGGGATACAGTACCGGCTCCAACTGCTATATGCTAACGGTATTCAACTCAAATCTACTTTTTTTTTTTAAATTATTTACAATTTTTTTTTACAGGTATTCGACAAGAGCAAGACATTTACGTGAGACTAATTGACTCCGTAACGAAACAGGTAAGGTGATATTGCCGATTGATTTATTAAATGTAACGTGTTCAAACGAGCGGTTGGTTATCACCTGTAATTTGGAAAAACAAGATCAAATTCTCTTTGGTTCAAATACTGATTGAGTGCTTGTTGCTTTGAATTAAATGTTCAAAACCAATAATTTAAAATGGCTCTGTATAAAATACCTGTCAATCTTCCCATCTCCTAACATTACATGTTCCCTCCTGTTTCATCGTTAGATTCATATTTAAAATCTTGTAGAGTCGGCTTTACTTGTAAGCTTTTGCCATTTGGCTGGGGACATTATTGTTCTTTGAAGAGATTATATCCTTTTGAATGTCTCTGTACACGGGGCATTGAATTTCCATTTCTTATCTCTCGTCTTTGTGGGAATATCTCTGGGAATTGAGTTAGGCGGAGAGAGCACTCTTCGTGTGATAATCCTTTCCATTCATCTTTCGTCCATTTGGCTGCTCTCTTTTTTCAAGCATTGGAGATGAGCGGATTATTGCATATTCCCTCAGTTTGATGATGGGATTTGGAGATAAATGCACTTTCATTTAGTCACATTACGACCTCTCATTGATGAATTTCCATTGAAATAATAGAGGGAGAGAGGCGACGTTTCCTGGAGCGTCAGGTTACGGCGCTTCATTTCATTTGAATTTGATCCTTGTTCTAGGCCATTATGTACGAAGGTCAAGATAAGAATCCGGAGATGTGCCGCGTTCTGCTGACGCATGAAGTGATGTGCAGTCGGTGCTGCGACAAAAAGAGCTGCGGAAACAGAAACGAAACGCCCTCCGACCCCGTTATCATCGACAGGTGAGTACAGCCAACANCTGCTGACGCATGAAGTGATGTGCAGTCGGTGCTGCGACAAAAAGAGCTGCGGAAACAGAAACGAAACGCCCTCCGACCCCGTTATCATCGACAGGTGAGTACAGCCAACAGTTTAAATTTTGAAAATACAGAGCGTTCCAAAAGTAGCGCTCAAATGGAAACTGTGGCCCTTTCACTTTCTCAGCAAAACTCATCTTTCAATACGCCAAAATGTCAGATTTTGTAATTATTTATGTATTGTTTGTTTTTGCCTTTTTACATTTAGACACTTTAACCTCATCAATGATAATGATAGTAGTGTAAAAACTCCTGTTTCAAATTAAAAGTTTTAATTTGTTATTCCAAATTAAAAATAAAGTTGAGCAGTATTTGACTCCTGCCTTATTTAATTTCCTTTTGATTTTGACGCAATATTATATTTGACACAATATCTAAGGATATTTGTAGACATTGAATTTAACTACTTGTGATGATGTTTTGTATATAAATATTTTCAATTAGAAATTTGCAGCTTACAAAACCCGTCAGTTATACAAGAGTTATGCAGACGAGTAGCACGAGTAGAATCGTGCGCGAAACTATAAGAATAACAATTGACGACAGTATAAAAATGAGAGGTTTGTTGTGGACGCAGTGTCCCACTGTCTCCAGAAATTGAGAAATCCACTCCATCCAGTGACACTGCTTCAAAAGCAAGAGCACAACCGAACTTAGAAACGTTTCCAAAAGCGTCACGAACACCACTGTGCCCAACAGAGCCATGTTCAGGGACACCTTTACCTAGACAAAAAGAGTCAAGGGACGCCCACTGTTCTCTCTTGGTTTGAACCATTTACTAAATAATTAAGGGTGGGTTCGAGGGTCCAGGCACTTCTGTATAACCTTATTCCTTCACTGGTGGTCACTTGGAGTGGAATGATAAAATAGAGAGGACTGTTCGTCACTAGCCAGCAAATCGTAAGGAGTGCCCAGTGTCAAGCAAAGGGTATCAAGGGTCCAATAGAGCTCATTCTAAAGTAAGGTCAAAAGGTCAAGAAGTCAAAGGTCAATGAGTGAAGATGGAGTCATACCAAAATTACATCACCATTCATCCTGTTCTAAAAAAAAAATACTTATAGCGCATTTTGAAATATTTTGAGGAAATCAAATCAAAACTGTTTATATGCTATAAAAAATGACATAACACGCACAATATCAGCACATATCAGCGCATTGCAATGCAATGCACAATGCATTGGGGGACGACAAAAACGATTCAAAATCGTTGAAAATGTTGTCAAATAGGTTAAATAACGATGTAAATAAAGCTAAGAAATCGGCTTGACATTGCTGAAGCGCAAACTATTCTATCGAAACTAAAATATTTCTTAGAATCTCCGATTGTTTGTCTCTCAAAAGAATGCCACTGATTGGTTGTGATTGCGTAGTGCATAATTAATGGTGGTGCGCTGTCGACTCAGATTTGGAATGCATTTGGGAAAAGGAAAGTTTTGTGATGCATTGGGATGAGGTCATCTACATGATGTGATGGCAAGGGAGGAGAGTGCTTTCTCCCAATTCAAAACTTTCCGCTTTCTCCAATTCGACCGATAGAGTGGGGTAGTTGATCTGTATGCACAGGCCTCTGGTCCAAGAATAAACTATTACAAAGGGTCCCCTTTGTCCCTTGAAAAAGAAAGGGCCCTGGAGAGGCAAGTAAATATTTAATTTCTATAAATAATATAACAAAAGCCATCCGATCGGGTCCTAAATGCATCTGCATTCTCATCATTTCTCATGAACCTACTATGATTTCATAGGCTAGAATTACGTAAATTACAGAATTTAACTAACCTAATTGTATTTTTAAAAAATGAATGCACTAACCTAAGGCATTACCCAAAACACTCTAAACCGCCGTAAAGCCTCTCGTTGGTCGTCCGCTTTTCATGAATTACTTGTAGTGTTGAGAAATAAATAATAACATAATATTTAATAAATGCAACAATTATGTAATTCTGCTATAAGTAAATCGGCCGCTTGATAACGAAGCAGTTATTTACAAAATGTAAATAATGTTCTAAACTAAAATATGTTATTGCTGGGAATCCAAAGTTCTGGAATATCAGAATTGAAAAAAGAAACGCACGGTAGTAGCAGCAGTAGCAGCGTAAATATTGGTTGCTGCTTTTTGATTGGTCCGCTGAGATGTGGCTGTCCCAGAGGTATTGATTTCTCCTCTGGGAAGACGTCCACAGGGACTTTCACCTCAGCCTACCTTTCACCAGCCACTTTCAACTCTATACAACTTCCTTCATTTCAAACCGCCGCCATTCCCTTTCTCCCGATTTACACAAATTCCTCCCTTCTCACTTCCATTTCTAAATTTCAGATCTGTCCAACCACTCTACATTGTCTCAATTTACTCACAAAAAGCATCTACAGGGCCTAATTTAATTTCCAACATGTAAATTTTTTAATTAGACACACGCCGAGAGCTTCCACTTGGAGATCACATGAGAGATGAAGATTAGCTCCTAGCTCAGAATATTTCTTGAAGATGCTCTTTTTTTTCTTTACGCGGAAAAGGGAAAGTCAAAACTTTAATTTTCTTTTTGGAGTCGTCCAAATGAAACCGTAGGGGATATTTTTTGACATTTTTATCGCGTCTAAACTCCTTTGCATAATGTCATTAGACTGTCCAGAATGAGGTGGCACAACGACTTTCCCTTCAAACTTTCTCCTTCCCCTGCTTTCAGGGCCGGAGAAAGTAGGATTTTTGGAGGAAGAGGGTCCTGCTGCATAAGATTCCATTAGGGCGGAAGATGGAGGCAGGGCGATAGAAGAGGCAATTTAAAAGACTGTCGCGTCTTAATATAAAGTAAATATAAGAAAATTGGAGAGCCCTTCCAACGGCCCATTATGATCCCTCCAACTGCAGAATTTTCAGCTCTTTTTTAAACAGAAAAATTCAAAGGCCTCTTCTATTTTCAAAAAGCCTCTTCTAAATGTAACTTGCTTTTGAAACTAATTTGGAAGCTTGGTTGTGAGGAACCGTTGACGCTAGAATTAGGCCTTGGGGAAGAGGCCCCCGTCAATGCGTTCAGGACACGCCAAATCCTAATATCACTTTATTGTAAACGATGAAGAGAAAGGTAAAATCTAATTGAGCTTTGTTGGATTCAGGACCGTCCCTTAAGGGACCCTCATCACTCTCTTCTCTCCAAACGGAGTAGAGAAGGGTCAGTAAATGTAGGGTCAATAGACTTTATGACCCTGGACCCTGGGCAGCGGTTGATGTAATGGGAGACTTTGCCTCCTTATATTGCGCTTCCTCGCCCACAATGAACTTGAATTAAGTTTAAGATCCCTTGGGGAAAGTCGTCGGAATGAAAGTTTCCTTTCATAATTTCCGCCTTGTGTTGGAGGTTTTAATTTGATCGAGGAAAAAAAGTTTCTTAGAGGGGCCTTGAAGGGACTGGGAAGGGACAAAAGGGCCTTGATTGGGAATAATATCCTAATGGTTATTGTTATTGTTTACGGCTACAATTGCCCTCTGGAAGGATGTGACATATGGGCCAAGAGTTGCGTGTCACTTTTCACTAGGACATTTCCATAAAGAAAGTTAAGGGGACATAAAAAGTCACTCTTTTTTATGGTCCCTTTTCTTCTGTCTCTGTATCATTTCCAAGGGCATAATAATTCGGGGCGGGCTAATGATTTTCAAGAGTGAAAAAGAGCCTTCGGAGGCATAATGGGAGGATGGTGATTTAATTCACCCAGAAGTTACGAGCCTTCTCTTCAAGTCCCCCTACCCTTGACATGTGTTCATAAAAAGAAGGAACAAGTGGATTCTGGTGGGGGCCCTTAGGTCTATTATTCCAAGGCACCCAAGGCTTTTCAAAGGCAACAAAACGGGAACCACCAGGAGGAAAACAAGCCGGAGTGGAGCTTAAGGGCTCATGCTTTTTTAGAGAGGGAAACAACAGGAGGCCCTTCTGTGACCTTTTCATGCTTTGGTTTACTCAATGGAAGAGGCATAGTATCTTTGGGTTACGTTTCAATACGTAACTGTGCATATGTCACGGATAAACGATATGGCACAAGTCTGTAACATTTGGAGGGCCATATCGATTTGTATCGAGTTTTGCGATGCTGCCAGGAGGTCAAGGTCCTTTAAATTTGGAAAAGGGCTTCTGAGCAAATGAAATCATGAAAATTTTCTGTCAATTTCTTTTCACTTTATATCCAAACTATCCTTTTCTCGAATTGAATTTGATTTCGTGAGTCATCGATCTTTCTCTCAATCTTTGATATCCCCTTGACAAGGGACCCTTCAAAGATACAAAACACTCTTTCGAGTCATTTTTAAGTTGAACTTATTTCAGACCATAACTTTTACAAGTTATTTATAATAATATCTATTTATAAGTTATAGAAATAACACTTTAATTATTTATTTGTAAGCCTTTGGTGAGGATAAGCTTTTAACTTTCTCTTTTTCACAGAACTTAAAAAAGGCTTCAATGCAGAAGTTATAGTTGGACAACGGGGAAGATGACATTATTAATGTCAATCGCATCGCGTGTCACTCGGACCAAAAACTAATCATTCAAGTGCATGTTAATGACGGGCTTGACTTCTTGCCTTACAATTTAGAGCAAAAATGATGTTGAAAAGTGGATATTTCGCTGGATAAAATTGGAGTAAGAGTTTCAATTTCCAAAAGGAGGAGGTTATGCTTTATGTTTTGTATTAGAAAGTGTATGAGAAATTAGTTGTCATTGGATTTGAAGGGATAATGTGATCGGTTGTTGAGAGGGGCTGAATGCTTCGTTAAGAAACTTCACTTTCTCTTTTTTACTTTCTCTCCTTTCTTTTTACGCCTCTCAGTCCCATTGCAGAGGAAATTGAATTTTTCTCTTCCATTCTCTGTCATTAGAGGTCTTTGGAGGGAAAGTCCAAATTAGAAAACAACTCAAATCATCCAACACAATCTTAATTCGGCGACTTTCATTGTGGCCCACTCACAGAATGGGAAATTAAAGACGTCATTAGTCCATTTACAACTTACCTCCCACACAACAGAGACTAACTACAAATGAGGCCCATTTATCAATTACACTCATCTATGACTCACTCTAACCAAACATTAAACCAACAAACAAATTTAAACTACATTTTTTCAATTCTGAAATTTAATTTTCTTTTCTTTTTCTACCTACAATCTAATTTCTGCAGTGTCTAGTGAGTCAATTAGATGTGAAGATAGTTTTGACTGTTTTAGAACGGCCAAAAGGATTTTTTAAAAAACGAATTTATTTTTAATAAAGAAGTACTCCCTGTCCGTGGGGACTATTTTTGTATTTTGAGTCACTTGACAAGAATCTCGAAGACAAAAATGGTAGGAGAAAGTTGCTTTCTCCGAGTTCCTTAAGACGCCTAGATTTTCCCTTTGAAAGCTGCTCTAAGCCCTTAGAAGGGTCCCAGCAGACCACTTTGGAGTGCCATTGATTAGGTACTTTCCCTGCCGCTTTCTCCGCTCCTCAACCGCTTTTTTCATCCAACTTTCATTCCACTTTTTACTTAATTTCCTCTCTCGTGCTTAATTATGAGGAAAGGAATTACTTCAATGGATTAGCCCCACCATCCAAGATCCCAGTTGATGGGAGATTGACAAGAACACGCAAAGCCATCGATTTCTACTAAATATTCTTATTTGTTCCATCATATTCTAATTCCCTTAATTAACTCAGATGAAGGGAAGAGCAATTACATCGAGTGTTTTCTCTCTCCACAACTTTCACTTTCCACTTTTCACAATTTTTATTCATTTTCACAGTTGCACTCTCAAGGTAAGAATAACTGCATCTACGGATTTCAGTAAAGAAAACTATGTGCGGAATGAAGCTTTGCTCTTTTTTATACTTTTTTTTTTTTTGCAAATTTTCACTTTCACTCTAAATCATTGCGCAAAATTACATTTTTAAAATCACTATTCACGAACTGTATATTTTCAAGGCCCTTTTTCCACTAACTTTCTCTTGCTCTCTATTTACCAAAGCATTTAGGCCCAAAAGCATGTCACCAGGACAGAGATGAAGAGCATACATGACTAATAAGATGATTTTGAGCCGTAGCCGGAGGACAAAGAAAGTGCCCTTCCCCGTTTGATTGGATGGATTTCGTTTGCATAAAGAGGTTAGGCTTGGAAGGAGGGTCCGGAGGGGCTAGTTGCCGCCAAGGCCCCACCAACTGGCCCCACTTCCCCCACTCTATGCCTCCTCACAGTCCCACTCGCTTTCTCCTGTCTCTATTTCTATTGTATTCCCTCTGCCGCCCGAGGAAGGATCCTAATCTCATATTTTGACATTCTCTCCCTCGCAAGAACCAACATTATTCTCAAAGTGCCTTTCGTACCTTTCCTCGGCCCTTTGCATCACTCCCATCTCAAATCCAAGTCCCTTCCACGACTCAATTCAAGGGGAGAAAACTGAATTGGAAGAAAAGGGAAAGGCGATAATGAGATTGTCAATCTAGGGAAAAAAGAGAAAGCATGCATCACTCTCTCCCTCCGATGATATCCCCCAAGCTTCCTCATTTCTGCCACAATTCTAACATTCATTTTTGCAAAATGTTGAGCAAATCTCCAAAAATCGCTCCTCCTTAGTTGCAGCGTTGCTCGAAGCGATTTTGAGGAACTAAAGCGTTTTTTCCTGTACTGATAGATTCCAAACTTGAAATTTTGGAAGAAGGGTAGTTGGAGCATGGAGGAATGAAATGATTGGCATTGAGTGGGTCCCTTGATAGGGACACTTTGATGTTGGGGAACCGCAGAGTTGTTGGCCATATGTGAGGTAGGATAAGGGCTTTTGAAGTGGGGAAATGCCCGGGTGTTGTTCCTACGGAATCAAATGGACAGTGACCTGAGGCAGGTCAGGGTGACTCTCCCCATACGCCATAATCAAGGTTAGATCTCATGTCACCGGGCCCACGTGACGGGACGGGCAAGTAGGGTCGTAGGGCCCTTAAGTGCTTCAAGGGCTAGGATGAACAGCAGGTGCTACTATCACTTACTCGCATCTACCGCACATTCAACGTGGTTAATACAATCCCTGTCGTCGCCGCTTACTATTTACTCCTATTTAAAAATTATGCAAAAGCGTGTCAACTTTCACCAATTACTAGTTTCCAAAATAACTTATTTCAGTAGTATTTAAAAATTGAAAAAAAAAATTTTAGAAAATATTTACAAAGAATTTAGAAGTATGTGTGACTTTTGCAATTTTTTTTTTCATTCCTAAATTTACCAATTCACCGCAGATGCAAGGTTTCCACTACTTTCATGGCATTGACACCTGTATTTCACTTTTTTTTTTAAATTGTTTGTCTATAAACTAAATGAAGTTTTGAGTTTTCTAAACATGACTCCTATGTGGCTTGATGACGAGGTTTCTGCTTTCCTGCAGTACATGCTTGTGCTGGTGAATGTAGGGCCCTAAAGGCTACGACAGGGAGACTTGATAGGGCCCTTTGAAAATTGGGTGCCCTTGTGGGTTCCTTTTGAGAATCGGTGGTTCCTTTGTTGGGGATTTGAATGGACCACCTCTCCAGTGCTGAGAGTCCGAATGGACTTGAGTAGGAGAGAGTAAACAAGGGAGATTCATTGTACCCTTCGAGGGCCCTTTGTGTAGGTCCAAGTCTATAAAACGGGGATTCGGTTCCGAGTCATAGATTTCCTCTGCGGTTAGAATTTTTAATTGAAAAAAGTGCGTACTAGTGCTGGAAAGGGTTATTAATGTTAATCTGTCAGACTCTCGATTCAATCTCAAGTATTTGTTCTCGAATAATAAAAATTGCACGCACATATGGCTCGCTCAGGGAGAAATGCCTGGCAGAAGGTGCGCAAATAAATTATACACTAAAATAGTAGAACAAATGAAACAGCTTCAACCCATGTATGCCGAATCAAATTCAAAATTCGGTCAAAATCAAAATTAAAAAATAATTAATTGAGAATTTGGTACTGCTAAAGTATGCATTAAAAGAATAACAAGGTTTTGATAAAAATTAAAAAAAATTAAGCACATTACTAGATATTTTTTTTTCATAAAAATGTTTGTTTTGCACTTTTTCAGATTCTTTCTCAAGTTTTTCCTCAAGTGTAATCAAAACTGTTTAAAAAATGCTGGAAATCCGAGAGACATGCGGAGATTTCAGGTAAGAAACATTGCAAATCCTTGTTTTACATTGCTGATTTCAATGAAAGAATGTGCTTGTAAAATACTCCGTGGCATTGTGGTAGGGTTTGGTGTGGGCAAACACTTGGTTGAGATTATTAGGTTCGTGGGCCCTTGACTAAGTGCCTTGACACTCAAGGGCCCTTTGGTGTGAAAATATTATGCGGATGTGTGAAGATGTTAGTTTAGGGTAAGTAATTTGATATTTTCCGTCTTACTTCCTAATACATATCTTACGACAATTCCTCTTCAGTTGATTTTCCCTTCCTTTTCCCACTTCATTTTTTTGTTTGACTTGTGTCTACTCATTTTGATAAATTAGGTGCGAATGCTTCCGTATCTTCAACAAATCCTTCAAAAAATACAAAAAAAAACTTTCTCTCTTTGTTTTTGTCATTACTCAAACACATTTTATCCCATTTGAGCCAACCAAGCGTCAAATTATCAAGAATTTATAAATCAACGCACAACGCTTCCATTCGAAATGTTCTAAATTTCAAGGTCATTAAGAAAGGTAAATATTTGTCAGAAAAAAAGAATTATGATTATACTGTTTTAAAAACAAAAAAGTCGCCAAATTGCAACATTTTTGCTTACAAAATGCTGGAAAGCAGATGAGACTAGTCGTGAAAGTGTGACTTGACTTATGAGCCGAGGTGATTGGTCTTAATTGAGGTTTGAATTTAAACCACATGGTTGAAGGGTACATAAGGGCCCTTCGTCCTCAATGCGGAAATTCCATGTTGTTTTACTTTGGTCTTCCTGACTTTAACTGTTGCGAAGTAAAGTACAAAGTTGAAAGTAGCACTGAATACTCCTGGGAATCAGAGCCTTTTCCGGTTTCCTTCCACCAACTTTCCGAGCACTTGTCCCTGGCTCCAAGACGAAGGGACATAAAGCTCTGACGAAGTGACGAAGCAGAAGAAGGGTCCTCAAGTACCTCCAAAGACCCTTTATGACACTTCTTAGGAGTCATTAGGATATTACGAGTGGAGCTACTTAAGGCTTGAGCCAACTTTCGGCCCATTTCTGCTCGGGATTTGGCAGGAGCAGTCCAAATTATTTCCGAATGCAGTTTAGGCTATGCACCATTGCTCCATTTTGAGGAAGTATTGAATTTGGATTTATTAGAGCCTGAATCTCCTTCTAATAGTTCCACTCCCACCCGCAGTCCCGGAGGACTTAAAAAAATGTTATGACAGTAAATCGGGAGGAGAGGACAAGAAAATCCGGACTTAGCCAAAAAGAATTGAAGGGCGATTTGAGTTGAACAGAAGGGAACCGCACCCTTTGCCACTAAGGCCCCGGATTACTCCAAATTCAATGACTTTCACAGACAAAATAATTGAAGCAAAGTCGGATAGTGGGGGACGAAAAACAATTTCGGACCCCGAATAACCTAAAAAATTGAATAACAAGCTCGAATTTTTTTTTCTATTTTAATATATGTAGCAACTTTATAATTATGGCTTCAATCATGAGTATAAGTTGAGGTTGAGTAAAGTTTTAGAAATCAAATGAAGACGCATATTGCCTTCTGCAGAGTGTTTTATGTACGGTAGAAAGACAGGAGAAATTTCGGGAAATAGAATTTATAGTTGGAAATGTTCATCAATCAACTTATGAAAGCTGAATGGGTCAAACTTTAGATTTTAGTTGCATTTTCATTTGTATAGGACATAAACAACGCTCTGCACATTGCTTATAATTTTAAAGAAAGAGAAAGCAAAATCGAATCATAACGAGATATTGACATTATTCAAGGAGTGGAGGAGGTGGAGAAAATCGGGCATTTATACAGCTAAAATCAAAAAAAAAGATGAACTGTCTCTGGAAGCCAAGGATGTGGAATGGATTTACGTTAATTTGAATCATTTGCGCTTAATTGTAATTAAAACTAATTCCAGGTGATCATAGCCCCGCAAATCAGCGTCGAGGGTCCACTGCTCGCCATCTCTGACAACATGTTTGTGCATAATAATTCTAAACACGGGAGACGAGCGAAGCGTCTTGATCCGAGTGACGGTAAGATTCTCCTTAACATTTGATTTATCATTCCCAACATCACCATTTCTCTGCCAAAATGTGCCATTGAATTTCAAAATGCTGAAGATTTTTATTGAGTAAGAAAAGATCAGAGTGGTTGAGTGGAGGAGGCTATTTTGAGAGGTGTGGATCCTTTGGCGTTATTTCTGGATCTCAAGCTCTTTCACAATTAGCCCTCCATTCCCCTTTTGAGAGATGCCCATGAAGCTGGATTTGGTTCGTGTAAGTTTTGGGTTCGAGTCTAGGTTGTGATGGCATTCGCTCTTGTGAAGTCCCGAGCGGCCATTGTGATTCCCCGAAGAAAAGCGAGAAAGGCGGAGTCCCAGGAGGATTCCGGTACATCGATTTGTCTCCCCCAGACGCTTCACAGACGCAAAAACGCTTTACTGCCTCCTGAAACATTTCTGCCACTTTCGGCAGTGAAGCAGTCCCCGCTCTTCCCATACCATCACTCCAATCAATTACTTCATTTAATTCATACCTAATTAATTAACTACCATCGAAAACTTTCTCCATTTCTAATTTCCAAATTCTGATTTTTAAGGCAGTCTTAAACTCGCCAAAACCCACGAGAGACGTCGTTCAAAAAATTATTTTCAAAAAGAGCAAAAATAATTTTAAAAAATCGGCAGTATTGTATTGCTCAAAGGAGTATGATTTGTTCAGTTTTAATTTGAGATTTGGATTTTGACATTATTTTGTGACACCTTTTTTTCGTTATGGAGAAATTAAAAGAATTTTGCGAAGATTGAGGAGAAAGGCGGAGAAAGTTGAGATAATTGTGAAAAGTGCTTTGAGTAGCGGAGAAAGGGGAAGTGAAAGTTGGAATGAATGAGTGTGGGAGAGATATAAATAAATGACGCTTTGGAAATCGGAAGGAGAGAAAGTTCTTGCGCTGGGATTTTGTATGGGTCTCGAATTATGGAAGCTTGATATTTGATGCTGCGGAGAAGGCTTCGACTCCTCGAAATTTCCCTTTGGCTTCATGTAATCATGAGCTGGGAAGTCGAATGGAGGAAGAAAGGAAGGGAAAGCTCTGAATGAAGTCTTGGCAAATAATGCCATCATTCAGCCTTTCCCCTCATCTCTCGATTCATGCTTTCTCCCCATTCCACTTTCACTACTACCACAACGGAAAAATCCAGAATTGTCCCTCCAATTTAATGGAATTCAGGAAATGCAACTTTCCCCAGCATTATTCTAACTTTCACCACCGCTTATTTTAAATAATTTAGGAATTTAGAACAGACACTTACAAATAAAGGGGGATTGAGTTGAGGGATTTTAACAGTTTTTGAAAAAAATAATCGATTTCAGTTGGAAATTAGCTTCCCCAACTTTACCAAAACTTTCCCCAAACTAATGCTTTATTTTAAGTAGTTTTCGAAATTTTAGGAGAATTTTTTTTAAAAATATTTTTAAACTTGCTGCATATGCTATGACTCCGGAATTTTTTCCAGGATATCCAGTTCCAGCAGCAACGCCTTGTATCAAGGCCATTTCGCCGAGCGAGGGGTGGACGGCGGGCGGTGCTACGGTGATCATCGTGGGAGACAACTTCTTCGACGGTCTACAGGTGGTCTTTGGCTCCATGTTGGTTTGGTCAGAGGTCAGAGGTCAAGCACACTTTCACATTACCCTTTAATAATGCACCTTTCTACAAACCTCGCGTGTATTCTTTTCAGTTGATCACGGCCCATGCAATTCGAGTCCAAACGCCCCCTCGACACATCCCAGGAGTCGTGGAGGTGACGCTATCATACAAATCCAAACAGTTCTGCAAAGGTGCTCCCGGAAGATTTGTCTATGTTTGTAAGTCATGCATTAGCAATTAGCTATTCCGGAACCCCACCAAGAGCCCTTCAGTGACACGCGATCCAAGCCTAGTTGCCTAATTAGCATCTTAAGTCACATGACTGCTCCGCCATTATTTTCGGACTTTTTCAGAAAATTAACGCTTCGTGGAATGCTTCGTTGAGCAATTTGCTCAGCATTTTTTTTAAAAATTAGGTGAAATGTTTTAAAAATGACAATATGAGCGTAATTTTGGCAGCCCTTAGCGAGCCTACAATTGACTACGGCTTTCAACGCCTCCAGAAGCTCATTCCGCGACATCCGGGGGACCCTGAGAAGCTGCCCAAGGAAATCATACTAAAAAGGGCGGCTGACTTGGCCGAGGCCCTTTACAGCATGCCACGGAACAATCAGCTAGGACTTGGGAGCGGTC
>VYYI01001108.1:0-22112 GCA_021029175.1 Bilobella aurantiaca
CTAGCCAATCGCAAACAATTACATGATATTATCAGGTTGAAGGACGTGTACGCTGTGACACTGTATGCTATTTACATCAAAGTCAACCTAATTACGTCGGAAATGACAGTTGTCAATGCATCTTACCTCTGCCAGTTTTGCGTTTATCAGCTCAATCAGCACTATAAAGAGCCAAGATATCAAGTCATTTCTAAAGAAATCACATTCAGCAGGCAAAGTATTCGTGCAAGTTTTGATATGGATAGAATGGAAGGAAACCAAAATTATTTTCAAGGACAGGATATGAAGATTTGGGTTTATAATAAGCTTTATCCTCAATACCAATTTTGCCCAAAAATTGCAATTTTCAACAAATTTTTGCGTGGATTCTCCTGTTACGTCTCAAATTCTGAAAGCCGTGTACACGAGGCTGCAGTACAAGTGAGTTCCAGTACAGGCTGGTTACGCATGCGTTACATATACACTAACTATTTACTACAGATTATGTCAAATACACTAATTTCCATAGACATATATGCTCGCTTAACAAGAAGTTCCTTCATTTTGAATTTGAAAACGTGTTAAGTCAATTTTTTAGGTTAAGCACTCAACTACAAGCTACAGCTGTAATTTAACACATTTTTGGAAGTTTGTCACACTGTACCTCCAAAAAAGAGGTCCAACGCCAAACGTGTCCAAATAAGCGACGTCGAAAAAAAGGTCCAAATCAAAAAATGCAGTTTAAAATTTTTTTTTAAATATTAAGTACCTAAAATTTAAAACCTATTTACGGAAACGGGGAAGAAACCTAAACCGTTAAGGGTTTAATGGTCAGATCGTTTGAAGATTTTGAAACTTATTATATTTAAATTTGTAAAAATTTTAAAACTTTGCTTAAAGCCATGGGCCTTTTTGTTTTGAATCTTTTTTTTTGCACCGCATTGGCTTTGAACCTCCATTTTTACCTCTTACTTTGGTCGTTTTTTGTATGAACCTCTTTGTTTGGACCTAATGGCTTTTTACCGTTGCCGACAACAGTGTAGCGATTGCTGGAGAAAGTCATTGAAAAGTAGCTGAAGTTTATATTCGTAGTTTTATCTAACGAGGTTTGTCAAATTTTGATGGAATAAGAAATCTTTACCAGAAGCGTTGATGAAAATTGAATTGAGTTTGCTTTACATTTTTTTTCTAACTTAATTATTTACATGAGGATATACTAAACCGTTTGTAATTTCCAGGTGACGCTTTTTGAGGCAATGGACTACAAAATGACGCTTGAGCGAGAATGTTGTCCCATTTTTGTTGACACCATTCATCCCACAATTGGTTACATTGCTGGCGCTAACAAATATACATATGCTATGGAATCCGACAAAATTTACGGAGTCAATTATTTAACTTCTTCACGATACTTTAACTTTGTGACGTGTTACGGTTCTCATAGTTTTATTACGTTCAGTTTTTATTTTGTCCCTTTTGATTCCCATACGTGGATGGGAGTTGCACTCTCTTGTACAATTCTGGCAATATTTCTGATCAGCCTTCGCTATTGCCTTACTCAAGAAAAGGTAACATGTTCAGAAGCAATTTGTGAATGTCTGTATTTGATTTTAACTTTGGGCGCAACGCTTTTGGAAAAATCCTCGGCAATCAAGCAAAAACGGGTATTATTCTATAGGCAAAACATTGGNGGGTGCTAGTTTGTATTACGCTTGCAGGAACGTACAAAGGAATTATAGTTTCAGACTTAACGCAACCAAAGCACGATGCAAACAACATTTCCAGCTTTTGGAACCTCACTGACTTCAAAATTCTTACGCCCGGGAACCACTTTTTACGAGTGTAAGTATACAGTGTAAGCAGAATGTCTTTTTTTTTCAAAAATCCTTTTCAAAGATATGTGTCAATACATATAGTCTGATTCATTTCAAAAATTGAAATTCGAATGCCTTAACCTGATATATTGATAATTTATAATACAAAGAGTAATAATTAAATAGGTCCGTGTACGAGCCGACTCACATGGCAGAAGATACCGATTGCAAGCAAAATTGGACTTATGAAACTTATCTATATGAGGGCATGGCAAGAGAAGCTTGGCAGTATAAGTACCCGACATATCCAGAAATGGGCGATATCTTATATTCAATGCTCGCAAGGTTGTATAGGTGTCCTGAAATATTTCATCGAAGTGTTTTGGCATACCAGAAACTGTCAAATGGCGATTGCCGTACGAAGAAAATTGCGTTTGTCTATACTCCGCAAGAACTCGAGTATGCCCAAGCGCTGCTAAATCTCAATTTGAAAGGTCAACCATATCGAATGTGGAGAGAACCAATACTTGAAGAGAAAATGTATTGGCATACAGCTCAAACGACAGGATTATTTGTACGAAGAAAGTTGCATATGCTGATAAGTACTGGAATCGAAAAGTTTTGGCGCGATTTACAAGGGTACCTAGACGTACGAAAGTTTCAAGGGATTCTGCATGAAAATAAATTAGTAGTATACGCTGTGAGTCTTGAAGGAAATTGTGCCACAGTGTTCTATATTTTGCTGACGGGAATTCTATCTGCTTCTGTTTGTATTGTCATAGAATTTTGTGTTATATATTTGACGCGGATTAAGACTGTGTAGTGAAAATTACGAGGTTAATTTTATATAAACGATGGTGAACTAGCTTTAGAAATATTCGTTCTTAAAAGCCGTAAATAAAAGTAATTTGCTCATCATCCATTTATGAGTGAATATATTTTTTTCGTAGTTTAAGTAGTTTAGCTTCATAGTTTTTATTGTAGAAATTTTTATCTAGCTAAACAGAGATAGATATTACGTTTAAATTTTTTGTCAGTATGGTAGAAGTTTGAAAATCTGAAATAATTCTTTTTTTTTGCAGGGTCAAGCTCCAAACCACTCTACAGTAAATCAACGTTACCTTACTAGTATTTCATTAATTACTTATTTTAACAATTTAAAATGAACCAACTACCCAAGGTCCGTAGTCCGGGGGGTTAGGGCCCTTGTCCTAACTTGGGTAGGTGCCGAGATCTAATCCCGGCACCAGCACAGTCAGCACAGTAAAAAAGTAGTGGTGTGGTAGTGGTAAGTGGAGGCCTGGAAAGTTGCGGTGGTGGAGGCTGAACATGGATCGGTATGCGTAAGGCGGTGCTCAGTCTCTGCCTAAGCAAGTGGTTCCTCGGTGGTCAACCCCCCGTTCATTGTCCAGCAGAAACCTCATTAGAAACTCCTTCAGACCTCAGAACTTTTAGTTCCGAGGAATTCCTCGTCAACTAACAGGCCGAAACCACCCTCCCCCACTTACTAGCACACAAACATTGACCAGGCCTATTGGCAAATGTCAAAGAATAAAAATAAATATTGATATAGTTTAATAGATGTCCTATGAGTTTTACTTTCAATCACGCTAAGATATTTCTTTATAAAATCTGTAAGCTTTTTGGTACATCGATAAATTTGCATCGCGGATTGCAGGTATGATAGATGTTGAATAAAGTTTATACAAACAGTGTTTAAAAAAAGAGCAACCGGAAATTATTTATACAGAAATTTTTTGATTCGGCACGAAGATAAATTGAGGATAGTAATATCTAATGTAAACTCTTGCGCACGTAGACTTTCTGAGAAGTCATACAAGTTTGCTATGCATAATTCCACAGTAATTATAATATTCGTTGCACCGACGCTTTATGCAATTAAAACTGTTTTCATTGAAAAACAAGCAGGAATTTTTTTTTTGGCAAAATGGAAGTTGAAATTCAGTGTCTTTGTATATTGACTTTATTTCTGTGTGTCTTTGGATTGGACGAAATCTTACCACATACGTCAATAGGCACAGATAGCAGATACCTTGTTCCTGATGACAAAACCGTAACACAAAGCATTACCCCAAATGCTTACTTCTTTGCAAGAAGGGAATCAAGTTTTTGCTACAATGAAAGCCTTCCTTGTGGACCATCAAAATGGACCGGGTACTGTAACCATGGCAACCAACACCGACAGTCACCTATTGATTTTTCTGGAGTTAGCACATCTGGTAGCGGCGGTGGCTTATGGGCGACATTATTTCTACCCATATCGGATGGCTACAATCCACTATACCATTTTCAAATCTCCAGAGCCTACCATTTTGCAACATTCAATTCTTACTATGTTCAAAATGACGGCCATGCAATTCAAATCGCAATACCACGTAACACGATTGCCAACCAACTACGCATAAGCTATGATTTTTTGGGTTTGCGACCTTACCAATTTTCTCGAGTGCATTTCCACTGGGGAAAAGCTGGTGGTCAAGGATCAGAGCACTTTCTCAAGGGAATTAATGCCGTGATGGAAGTGCATTTTGTTCATTGGTCCTTAAGGTATCGTTCAATTGAACAAGCATCTGCCAGCAGAAATGATCCTGTAGCGCTGTCTGTGATCGGCGTATTTGTTCAAATTTGCATTGGAAGCCCTACTATTTCTCCATTTACACAAATCATCACATCTATAAAGAATGCGGGCAAAAACGTATCTGACTATATGACGCAAATTAATGGGAAATTTTCGTTAACTTCATTTCTACCGAAATCTAAGCACCACTACAGCTACTTGGGTTCACGTACCTCCCCCGAATGCAAAGAAATGGTCAAATGGACAATGCTTCAGGAACCAATATGCATCAAGTCTGAAGAATTAAAAGTTTTCCAAAGCATAATTCCAACAAACCGACGTCCATTACAACCAATCGGAAGTCGACGCGTCACTTTTCACAGAACGTAAGGAGTTTGGAGTGTTATAATTATTGTTCATTGTCAAAATTAGAACGAAAACATAAGCTTACATTCAAATTCGGTTAGTACATTTTTGATTTCAAAGGCACTCCCTCAATTTAAAGCCTAAATATAGCACATATAGGTTAGACGAGGATACAAGATGTAATTATTATCTTAATTATCAATTAATTATTAAATAATAAGTAATTCGGAATAATTATTAAGGACGCAGTCAATTAGTAGTAAAATGTAAAGCTGTTCTAGTGTTTCCAGTTTGTCAAAATCAATAAGATTAGTTGCAATTTCAGCGTAATAATATATTTCAAAGACATACCTGACAAAGCGTTACTTTTTTCTTGCATTTCAGCTATTTGACGTGACTGAATAAACTAAATGTTACATTCTTATTAATAAATCTTAAAGAAAGGTTTTACGTTTTCAAAATTAATTTTGTTTAATTTTCAGGTTTAGGAATTCTAGATATTAAAAAAAACATATTGGCAATTTTTTTGAGAAACTGACATAATGATGGCAAAAAATTATAACAAAAGTATTATCGTGATAAGTGTTGAAATACCGAAATAAATTAATGATTGCTTTTTCGTACCTATGTTAATATTTATTATCAACCAACTTCGTAACTTATTCTGCGTCATGAAATCCGTAATGTGATTTTCTAAATTCTGAATATATTATTCTAAATTCTAGTTTTGTGCCGCACAGTTAGCCAATTTTAACAATTTTGTGATTTCCTTTTATAAAAAAAAAGAAACAAATTCAGGCAACTTATAACAAAGCTTTCTATTCTGTACGTTAAGCAATTGAGTTTCTAAATATTCAAAAATTTTGTGGAAAAACAACTTAAAAAAAATTTCAGAAAATATGATTCAAGGAAATATTAATTTAAGGAATGGAGATGTAGTAATTTATCATGTTAATTTTAAAACTAACCAAAATTTACTTAAATCATAGTTCAGCAGTGCTACAGGTAATAAATATTCACTTGGCTATGCTGTGTATTACTTCAAGGCAATTATTTCGATTATAACTATTAATAATTATCTTAACTAAATCAAAATTTTATTGGCATCAATGTCGTCATCAAGCGAGTGATCCGCTCAAAGCTGGCCTAGCCTTCTACTAACAACTAGTGCCTCTGAGGTGAATAATTTTGAAAAATCCGAAACTCTGACATTAAATTATACTAACGAAATAATGATTTTTAAGCATAGTGACCAATCAGAAGCCTCTGATTGGCTGATTGAGAAGTACGGCCATTTAATATACGACAATTAATAAATAGAATGTTGTTACATTATATACTAGTTGTTTCAATTAATAATAATAAACAAATCATATTTCACTAGAATACCCCCTATTATAAGAATTGTTTAATATTTCACTATTTAGAGTAAGCTTTGTCAAGATGGGACGAAATAGTAGGAGCAGGTTCTTAATCGCAGAAGTAAACTACTTCCAAATATTTTGATACAGTTACGCATGGATCACCGCCCATCAAGTCGTTGGTAACTTGGAAGTTACAGTTCCCATCCTTGAAGCTACAGAAAAAAATTTTTTTAGTTAATTCAAGTAATTTGTATTTTTGAAAACCAAAACGAGAAATTATAATGCTGCTCAGAATTTCTGTGGTTACAGAGAAGCTACATTATGTTACTGGCCTGGCTCGTTCGGTATTCAATTTAACTGATAAAACTAATAGTTGTAGAATATTACTAGTATCATGAAATAATCAAATACAAAAATTTACTGCCATACAGCTTTTGTACGATGGCGCTAACATCCACGCAGTGACATGGCGGGCTTATTTGACTACAACTTTCTTTTTTTGCAAACCAGGGAATGTAGTAAGCACTTGAAAACCGGAACGATTTTTTACATTGGATTGACATCGTTTCCCATTCAGCAGAAGTTCGTTTAACCTCATATGTTGTCGTCGAAACCATTGCAAAGCAGGTGAAGACGATGTGAAGTACAAGCTCATTGAGTAGCAACTAAAATTTTAAATCAAATGAATTTATGCCTATAATTATATCTATGATAGGTAAATCCCAAAAATTATCTTCTAGGTGAACGGATTTTTCAAGAGATAAGTTGAGTTAAAGTTTAAGTAGCTCACATAGTGAAAGTTAAACTTAACCACGTCATTTAAAATTAAACAAAATGGACAGTTTACATGAGTTCAGCTTTCTGTTCAGAACTAAGAAAATTATTATTTCGATTAGAGAAGCGAATTGATTTTTAAATATGTAGACGTAAGGAAACAAACGTACCATGTGCAGATTGCTGTTGGAGTTGCTTTTGAAATTTTTTTTTTAAATACAAGTGTTGTAATGTTACCAACCTGTGTTTTTATAGAAAGTTGGTTTGTATTTGTAAGTGCTTGAAATTCCAGGCCTCATTATGTTAGCTAACTATTACCTAAATTTTTGCAGGTAGCTAACAGTTGCGATATACAATGCTAACTTTAGTACTAAAATAACAAGCATCAGATACCGGCAGCAAATTTATGAGTTTTGTTCCGTAATTCTTGTACAACTATTTTAATAATTATCATAACTTCTCGTTTGCCATAGCATCAGTATTTAGTTTCCTAAAGTTTAACTTAAATATTTCTTGCTTTCAAGTTTAGTTCTCAGCAATTTTGTTTCTAAAATAAATCTAAATATTGTAACCTATGTGAAGGCCGAGTTGGTATATTGGTTAGAGCGACTGCCTCTAACCAATTAGAGTTGTGAAGTTAGTTGTGAGTTGTATACAGAAATTTCTCATTTCGCAATTACATGTTCATGTATATGATATAAATAATAATTCTTGCCACTTTTACAATTTAAAGAAGATCATAATGGCAACACATTTGAGACAATGTAACAAAACAAAATCACATGCCGCTGGCTCCCTTTCATTACTAAAACGGGGAATAAGTAGAGAATAAAATGTTCCATGCAAACTTCAACACATCATTAAGAAAAATGTTTTTGTTATAACAAACTTTTAATTAAAACTCCTATATTAATTACTGCTACATCATTTTTTAGTGAAACTGATATCTAGAAAGTAATTTAGCCTATTCAATGTACTGTAATTTACTGAAACCTAAAAATGTTAATTACTGCCACTTAAATTACCCTACTTTTCAGCATTGATGCACGCGAGCGTTTACAAAAAACGATTGCGAGACTACAGGTAAAATGTGCAGGTAAAATGTGACCTTCAATTTTTTTGCTTCAAAACAAAAAATATCTGAATATAAATTGAGGCTTGAAAATTCTTCCATTCAGAACTCTGGATCTATATCAAGCTTAAGTAATTAGGCGGAAAAAATCGAAATTTCAAAATCAAAGGAAGTGAATTAATTCTCATTCTAAGGTTTTTAAATGGATAAATTCAAATTAGAAAACGTACCAAGTTTTATGAGAAACATGAATGCAGTGCTTGAGGAAAACCCAGAATGCATCTCTTGGTTGCATGGTCAACCTCCCAACTACTCTGGAGTCAACCAACTGTACTTTACTGGTATTTTAATAATTGCTTATTTTAGAAATTTCAACAAAATTTATTATATAAATTTCACTAGAACGCACAAAAATCCATTCTCCGGGATCACCAGAAGACATGGTGACAAACTTGATAAAAAACTGGGAAAAGGAATTAGCCCACATTACTGACCCTACCCAATGGAAAACAGTAGACATACAAAATTTCAGAGCATCTGTGAATGGATGCAGATTCTATTCTTTGGCAGAGGTTGCACAAATCGGAAACTACAATTTGTTCATCGGAAACACAGAACTCTACTGCGCCAGTTTAGTAACTGATCCAAACGAATCACATCACATTTTCAGAACTGCTATGCAAGGAGGCTTTCCATTTGAAGTTCTTGAAGTTTATTGCACTCAACCCAAAGTCGTGTTCAAATGGAGACATTGGGGCAAAGTGGAAGGAGAAGTTAATTGTCCTAAACGAAATGGAGAAATTTTGAACGTGAAGCCTTCTGGAAACAAAGTGGAAATTTTCGGAACTGCTGTAATGCTTCTGAACGAAAAATTTCAAATAATGGAAATGGAGTTTTTCTTTAGACCAGATACGATGATGGAGCAGTTGGCTGGAATTAAAGTACCTGTGAAATAGACTCCTATTTAATTGTTGGATCCAATTAGGTTGGAAATTATTTCAATTACTTGTGTTAATTATTATATTATCTTAGTACTGCACAAATTCTACTTTGGTTTTCCATTTTACATGAGGTCTTTTGCTTCATTGCAATAAAAATTAACAACCGAAACTGGAGAATCCGTTTGAAGGAAAATTATAACATTTGTAACCAAATGGTTCTGGAAGTGTGATGATGATGCAGTTGTTTATTAATATAATAGTTTACCATTGTAGAGTTTTAGCTTTAAATATACGTTTTCATCTAGTAATGTGTATAAAAAAATTTCTTGCTAACATAATATTTGAAATACATACACCAATTTACCTGCAACTGGCGGATCGAGTTCAGGACATTGTATAATTACGAAAGCGCTAACATAAATACTAACCGTATTGAAAATTAATATAGTACGTCAAGGTTTCAAATTTTTTACATGAGTAAATTATCAGTCTTATTGCTTTGTAATCAGGCGACAAATAAATTTGTATCCCGTAGCTACAAATTCATCCAGTAGTTGGTTCATGTGTTGTTTGTATTCCGAAAGTTCCCAATTGATGTCTTTTATTCTCCACTTGCTTAGGTTTCATCACCCTGACAAAAATATTTATGCCACAAAAACCTATGAAACAGTAACATGAAATTTACATTGTGAAATGATGGACCCATTTCCATGTTGAATTGGAACCTAATTCAATGTAAATTTAACCTTGCCAAAAAAGTGGAAGCCACGTGTACATTATTGATAAATGTAAACAATTGTTGATTTGTGAAAACCAAACAAATGAAAAAAGCATGCTGAGGAATAAGGTATATAGGAAGAACAACATTTCATTATCTCTTCTGATGGTCAGAATATGGAATATTTTGTACTCTTTTCATAATATGATATAAATTTCAAGGTTTTCTAAATACTATTTTTTAACTTCTTACTTGTGTGCAAGCACAATAATGGTAAAATACCTAAAAATCATCAACTTGAAAATCAGCCATCGCAACAAAATTGTAAGGCTGGTAATTGAAAAACTTGTATTTTGTAATGACTTTGACTGTGTTGAAATGCTTTAGAATAATCAATATGATAATAGTTTTAATTTGACGTTGAAAATGTTTGTTTAGTTGTACTTAATATGCTTTCTTTAACATATTGAGTTTATTCATTTTATTTTGAAAATCTAGTGTTTCATTTTTCTGGAATTCTCTGTCTTGTTAAACACATTTATATTTTTAATTGCATAAATTATTATTTGCTATAAAAATTCTCTAGTAAATTGTATAATATTCTAATAAAAAATTAAATTAAATTTTTTGTTGACTAGTATCGTTTTAGAATAGTTTTTGTCTTTGCATTTAAAAACCTCAAAACTTAATTTTAAACATGAAATTTTGGTTAATTAGAGTTAATAGCCAACAAAAACTAAATGCCAAAAACTTAGTTTATCGTTATTAGGGTATTTACAATTACTGATATATAATTAACATTATCAAAGAATGTGATATCATAAATTAAAAGTTATGGCGTGAGATCATGCTAATTAGATAATATATCAGTATAAAATTAAAGAAGCAAACGTAAACCTCTAAAAAATTCAATTTGTAAAGTTAGAGCAGCCCGCAGGGAACATCATTTGTCAAGTTGTCATTCAAAGTTGACTACAAACAAAAAATTGCTTAGTAACGGCCTTGGAAATTTAATTTCCACAAAACTTCTTGATCAGTCAGAGGAAGAGAGTGTTCCATGAGACACGTAATTACTGTGTGCTATTGACACAGAGTTTAATAATAACTATTAAATATATTAAGAAGCTTTTAACTTGTCCTGATCTTCCTCAGTTATAATAGACATGGACACATCTGATTTTGAAAAACTTCCAAGCTTTCTGATTAGCATGAATGCAGTACTAGAAGAAGACTCTGAACATTCTTTCTGGGTAGATGGGCGACCCCCAGACTACTCGCAAGTAGACCAATTATTCTACGATGGTGAGTTTAGTAATTCTACGATAATAATATGCACTTAAATCAAACATTACATCAATTCTCTGTTCTGATTTTGACAATCATTATCAACCACTGCTATACTTTTTACAAAAATTATTTTATTCTAATATACTATTTTATTTTATTTTAGAAAGGACAAGAATACATACAACCGGATCTGTAGAAGAGAGGGTGACAAATTTAATAAAGAACTGGCAGAAGGAAATGGCATACAAAACTGACCCAACTCAATGGAAAACTGTGGACATACAAAATTTCAAGGCTTCAGTAAATGGCAGTAAATTTTATAGCTTGGCTGAAATTGGCCAAATTGGAGTCTTCAACTTATTCATTGGAAGCACAGAATTCTACTGCTCCAGTTTTGTTGCAGATAAGAATGAATCAAATCAAATTTTCAGAACTGCCATGAAAAGTGGTTTTCCATTTGAAGTGCTGGAAGTTTATTGCACTCAACCAAAAGTGGTATTCAAGTGGAGACATTGGGGTAAAGTCGAGGGAGAAGTTAGATGTCCAAAACGCAATGGAGAAATTTTGAATATTAAACCATGCGGCAACAAAGTAGAATTTTATGGAACAACAGTTATGCTTTTGAACGAAAAATACCAGATTAAGGAAATTGAATTTTTCTTTAGACCGGACACAATGATTGAACAATTGGCCGGGATTAGCAAGGCCTAGTCCTTGAGCCTTTACAACAAAATTAAAAAAAAAATGTAGCTTTTTTTCAAATTTAATCAATTAGGTTTTTATTATTTACAAAAAAGCATTATTGTATTTTTAAGAGTTAAAATAAAAGATAGAAAAAAACGGCTGCAATACTGAATTCATATCATGATTCGAATTTGTTGAAGTTATACTCTTTGCTAAATTAATTAACTGTTATTTTTGTATTGTCTTTATTATTAGTAGATAGTCGGCTGAGTCAGTTTAGTGGTTAAGAGCTGCAGTCTCTCTCCACTAACCAGTCTGAGAGCGTGGGTTCGAAACCACGATTAAAATAAAAATGTCTTTGCTTTTGGTTTTCCACTTAAAGTATTCCTTTTCGCTTATGACATTGTGTATACTCGTGATTCGGGTAGCCTTGTGAGTATTCTGAAGTATACCTTAATTTGCACACATGTATAATAATGATTCCTTTCTAACATATCCCTACCCCCTTGTTTGCATGATGAACAGTCGCGAAGCGGGATTGTAAATTAACGTTCTTTTACCTATGAATAGTGTATTTAACGGGGCGAGAAACAATTAATACATTAAGAATTAATACCTTTATATAGACAAATTGTCAAGTAGGCAGTTTTTCTTTTAGAAACGTTAACAGACACAGACGCAATCCTTGTCGGTGTCGGAGAACACCAAGTAAATGTATGATTTGAAATTGCACCACACGTATGTGAAACAACCCACGTACTCTTCTATAATACTACTACTCCACTACGTTTAAAAGGAAACCGCGGAAACTTAAAATGGCCATCGGCAGGAAGGCTA
This sequence comes from Bilobella aurantiaca, assembly GCA_021029175.1. Lineage (NCBI taxonomy): Eukaryota > Metazoa > Arthropoda > Collembola > Poduromorpha > Neanuridae > Bilobella > Bilobella aurantiaca. Next base: position 12,415 of record VYYI01001108.1, read on the forward strand.
TATATGTTGTTGGGTTCTCATAAAAGATTATTTATATGCTTATTATTGCTGTTGATACTCATGCTGAATATTCTTATATTATTTTTACTTTTTACAAAAAAAAAATATGGTAAAGGAGCGTTATTTGACATTCCCGCAGAGCGGAAGGTCAACATGAAAGGAGAGTATGGATGTGGTAGGGATAAGGACTCATTAGCATAGATATTGTCATCTATGCAAATGAGGGCAGTCTTCTCAATTCTGACAAAGACTGTTGGAAAACCTGTTGGGAAATTTCCATATCTTCTGTTTGAGTATGCCTAATCACGGAGATACGGGCATACTCAAGATCAAAGGTAAGACAATCCCTTTTAGGGGAAAACCAACAGCAAAAACTATTTTTTGTGGCTGATAGGGGGATTTGAACCCCCGTTCTCACGCTGGCTAGTAGAGAGACCCATACCCTACACTACTAGACCAACACCGGCCGCTATTCTTACAATAAAGAATTGTACTAGGTTTACACTAAACAAAGCCTACATTCTAGTAAACCATTAAGGTGGACAGTGTTAAAAACTGAACTCCTCATTTATTTTTTCTATGTTTTTCTAAAAAATGTCCAGATTTGATAAGGAATCTTAAATTTCTGAATCGAAGTTCAGAGTCTTACTCTTACTCTTGAATCTTACTATCCTAATTAATAGGTAGTGAGCTCCCTCTTATAAACATACATACATAATGAGCATACGTGTAATCGATAACTCTTAAGTCATTTACATGAGGATTCTTGTGTACTAAAAATTCAATATGGTGAAAGCCATCGTCACAGATTATTGTGAGCAGTGATATCAATGGTCGGTTTCTAGAAAATAAAGACGTGAGACGTCCGTTGTGAAGGTAATGAGCAATAAGCATAAGAGTAATCGGTAACTCTTAAGTCATTTACATAAGGGTTCTCATGTACATATAGATTTAACAGTTAAGTAATCTGGTAATCAAGTCTTGGGTTAATCGTTCATATACAAGCCAACAGATGTTTTCCTATTCAATATGGCTAATGTTAGGCTAAGGAAACTGGTGTAAGCTGTCATTGCTAATCATATAGTCCTTTTCTGAGAAGTTTATGAAAATGTATATTAAGGTAATTGGTTAATTAATAGTATTTTTACTTTGTAGGTTTTCTATATGGTCCATTACTAGTTAAGGGAAATGTCTATAAGGTAATGGGTTAACTAATTGTAGTTTTGTATTTTGTAGTCTTGCCATATGGACCAGTACTGGGAGGCTTACATTAAGGATTTAGGATGGCGACTAGTGGTCACTGGTCACAGAGATCACTGATTATATGGGTCATCGAATGCTAAGCATAGTCGTAACATGTACATGAGATAGGCATTACTAATATGAATGTCGGACACCAACTAAATGTATGATTTGAATTTGCACCAAACGTATGTGAAACAACCCACATACTCTTCTATAATACTACTACTCCACCGCATTAGAAGGACACCACGCAAACTTAAAATGGCGATCGGCAGGAAATCTTTATATATGTTGTTGGGTTGGAGTGTAGCAATGTGGTCGATAGAAAATTTTCTAAGTGAAAAAGATGGGAAGAGAAGATCCTTTGGTGAAAAAAACTATTTTTTGCTCCAAACGTTCTAAAACGTTGAGAAGCGTCAAGATTCATTGAAATCTCGAAAAAACCTTTTTAGAAATATTTTTGACTCGGGACTCTGCAAAGGAATTTTGGCTAAGGGGTCACTGGTGACCTTGAACGGTGACCCGTAGAGAAAAATTTTATGAGGAAAGCTTATTCAGTTATTCATTCTGAACAACTTTTGTATAAGTCATTTTTGAGCACATAGGGGATTGAAAAATCCCTCGGGACTTAGAAAATTTCCGATCGACAACATTGCTTCACCCCAACGGGAGAGGGTAGGGATGTGGTAGAGATAAGGACTCATATTAGCATTAGATATTGTCATCTATGCAAATGAGGGCAGTCTTCTCAATTCTGACGAAAACTCAAAATCAGAGGCAAGGCAATCCCTCTTAGGGTAAAACCAACAGCGAAAACTTTTTGTGGCCGATCGGGTGATTTGAACCCCCGTTCTCACGCTGGCTAGTGGAGAAAGGATACACCACTACACCACTAGACCAACACCGCCAGGTATTTTTACAAAAAGAAATTGTACTAGGTTTACACTGAACAAAGTCTACATTCTAGTAAACCATTGAGGGGGACAGTGTTAAAAATTGCAATCCTTATTTATGTTTTCTTTGTTTTTCTAAAAAATGTACCAATCTCATAAGGATTCTAAAAATTCTGAATCGGTGTTTAGAGTTTTAGAAGCAAAATTGGAACAGTGTACGAGCAACTGGATAATTAAGCATAATAATGATCTTAACATAAGCGCATATTAAGTACCTACTTAATTTAAGACCATCAACAACATTTCTGGTGATGCGTGTTTCTGTGTGTATGCATGAAATCGCATGGTACCATTGTTAGTGAGCAAACCTAATTAGGAATAGCAATTCAGGAAAACTACAGTATCGCTACGCTCTGACATGGTCGGACTACAGAAAATTGGTTTTCGCTTTGAATCTATCTTCAAATCCCTCAACACAAACTTATCCTTATCTCTTGTGCCATTACTTATCGGAAAAAGTAACATGCATAAAGGTTTTGAACTTTTTATATTTAATACGCTTAAACAAAAATCTAACTCTAACAATTAGACATATTGGCTACATTATTTATAATTATAACAGAGTTGGCACATTTAACACTTCACTGAGCATTTCAATAGAAGCGTTCAATACGGCTCTTATGTTATGTTGGCGTTGAATTCAACTACACGCGCTTCTTATGTGGAATAAAGTTTCCCATAGGTTTTATAGGAAACCATATACAAAGCATTTATTTGCTTGCGCATTTGAAGCACCATTAAATTCTTTTATAACTTGGGCCAGTCCTGCAATTCAACAATAAATTAGCTGGTTTTTGTTTTTTTAAAGCTTCAATCGATTACGCAATTACAATTAAGTAGCGCGTTTCTGAAAACTTATACTGTTTTTCCTTTATATATACAATACTGTACACATTTACAATGCCAGCAATACGACATGTATAGAAAGATCTAATAAAAAATCCACGCTCTACCGAAGAACGCAAAAGCTTGCCACATTCTTTGAATTTTAATATGATTCCAGCACAATACACAATAAATAAGAATAGATAAGAAGAGGTAATAAACATTTTCAAAATTAATCATTTCAGTTAAGAGTATTTTCTTTTTTATCAAATTTATTTCACTTCATATAAAATACTCTGTTGCAGGGTTTACTTCGGTTTTTCATTCTTTAATGTATTATATCGAATATTTGAGAAAATTTGGTATTCAATTTTAAGCACGACTTTTAATCAAACTTGGGAATCCCACAACCCGCTTATATTGGAAACCCGGCTTTTACTATAATTCAAATGGTAAACAAAAAATATTTATATTTACAATGTTTTCTAAGATATTGAATACTTTGACTCAGGATCGCCTATTCTACTTAATGAGTTAAATCAAATGCTTGTCTCATAAATAACTACCATACTTGAATAAGATATGCTTTCGGTTTCTGAAAATTACTAAATATTAACATATTTTTCAATTTAATACAGAAATTTACGTAAGTGACAACTTAAATACTTTAGATCAGCAGAGTACAGTGACATATTTAATATTTTAATTTAGGATATATTGGGCTTAATTTAGAAACGGGTCCTGACGAACATTAAAATCGATAAATATCGGAAAATTTATGGTATGCAGATAAATGGATAATTGTATGCTCACAACTATTTATATTGGACAACTCATATTCATTACATAAAACAATTATTTTAATTGTAGCCTTAAATTGCTGAAGAGGCTAAGGCAGTTTCTACAAAATAAAAAATTCAACTGGAAAATAATTGACTTAGGACAATCGTTCTACTAGAGCCTGGAAATTGCCATTTTAAATAAACAGATTATTGTTTTAGAGCAGTTATATTTTCAACACATATATTCTATTGAGTTTTCAGCACAAATGTCTTTAAAATTTACTAGGATATATGCTTTGCTTCTACATTTTATCCTCCCATCAATACAAGAATTGAGTGCTCCAATTCTTTGGGACTTGATCCAAGCGTTTCCGGAGTACACAGTTGCTGTTCAACTATTGGGAATTAAGGTAAAAATATTAGCATCGAATATCCCGCAAAGCATTTTCTACCATGAAACACTTCCTACTTTGGGAAATGCTGAAATATCTCATCGATCAAAATGCATTACCTATTTTCTTGTTCTGAATCCAAACGCCTATTTTCTGCAACAGGAAACAGCTGAACAAATATATAAGTTCAAGTATGGGACAAATGCCATTTACAAGGCAGGAGCTGGTTATCCAGTTGCGGCTAAATTTTTTATGCTCCTTGCTAGTCATAAACAATTGCATAAAATTATCAGTTTGAAGGACATGTACCAGGTTACACTGTATGCAATTTATATCAAAATCAATTTGAACACCTCGGAAATAACAGTTGTCAACGCATCTTACCTCTGCCAGTTTTGTGTTCATCAGGAGAATCAGCTACATAAAGAACCTATTTATCAAGTAACTTCTAAGGAAATGGCATTCAGCAAGCAAAGCCTACGCACAGATTTTGACAAAGGTAAAATGGAAGGAAACCAAAATTACTTTCAAGGAGAGGATATGCAAAATTGGTTTAATAATAGGCGTAACCCAAAACACAAATTTTGTAATAAAATTGCACTTCTCAACAAATTTTTGCGTGGGTTTGACTGCTACATCTCAAGTTCTGTGAGTCGTATACACGAAGGTGCAATACAGGTAAGTTCTAATTCAAAAAGGACATGCATATGCAACATATACAATCTATATACTTCTTTTTTTTAAATAAAACGAAAAATTCAATAGGCATAGTTACGTTTAGCTCAAAATTAAGAATTTCGGTTAGAGGAAGCTGCTTCGTTTTGCCTTCGAAACCTAGTTAAAGCTTTGGTTTTGTTTCCAAATTGAAGAACTCCGTTAAATGTTAATAAGTAAAATTAACTATATATTAAACTATATTAAATTAGTAGTTGATTAAAGTTTAAGTGAAAATTGGAATTTGGGTTAGGTTTTATAATTAATGTTTATATTAGGATATATACTAAGCCTCTTGTATGTTTCAGGTGACGCTTTTTGAGACTATGGACTACAATGTGACATTTAAGCCAGCGTGATGTCCCATTTTTGTAAACAACATTCATCCCATAATTAGCTACAGTGCCGGCGCCGACAGATATACATATATCATGAAATCAGATAAGATATACGGAGTCAACTATGTAACTTCTTCTCGATACTTTAATTTTGTGACTTGCTACGGTTCCCACAGTTTTACTTCATTCAAACTTTTATTTTGTCCCATTTGATTGCTATACATGGATGGGAATTGCACTTGCTTGTATATTTTTGGCAATAGTTCTGATCAGCTTTGAATATTTTTGTAGCAATACTCCCGTAACATGCAAAGAAGCAATGATTGAATGTCCGTATTTGATACTAAATTTGGTAGCAACGCTTTTCGATAAATGGCCAGCAATGGCACAAAAACGAGTACTATTCCACGGGAGAGATATTAATTTGGAACAAAAACGCGAATCCCTACTTTTGCTGTGGATGCTTATTTGTATTACACTTACAGGAACCTATAAAGGAATTATAGTTTCAGACTTAACACAACCAAAGAACGATGCAAACTCAATTCCAAGTTTCGGGAACCTTACAGATTTCAAAATTCTTTCGCCTGGGAACCACTTCCTACGAAAGTAAGAGTACTCAAATTCACAATTAGTTTGGTGTGAAACACCGTTTTCTCAAATATTTAAGTTTTTTGTAAAGATCTTGGTAAAATTTTGGTATAATCATGTGTTCATTCCATTTGACGGTTCAACGAAGCACCAATTGATTACATAAGGTTATTGCCGTATGCTTAGGGATGGGCACGTTTTGTTTCCAGAAACGAATCGAAGCCCGTTTCCGTTTTCAAATTTCTTGGAAACGAAACGAAAATCCGTTTCCGTTTTGTTTCCGTTTCCAGTTTGGAAACAGACCGTTTCGTTTTTAGAGAAAACGGGGAAACCGTAAGGATTTTTTTCTTTACTGAAACAGGGAAATGGCGGAAAAAGGTAAAATTTTACAACAAACCATTGTTGAATTTATGTATTGCATATTTTGCTTCATATATTATTTCAAATATTGCCTTTTTTTGCATATTCAATGATTTTGTAATAAAATATTCAAAAATCTACCTCACGCAATTCAAAATTGGGTAATTTCTAAAATAAAAACAGTAAAAACGTTTATTACTGGAATGATTATGATAAGTTGACGCATTAGAAGTCGTCGTGCATCCAAGTTTACTTTATGAAAAAAATTTTCATTGAGTATTATTGTCATCACCAGGAAAGGACTCCCAAAATTGTCTTTTCTATGTGGTGACATGGATCCATCGCGTCCTTCGGAGGGGCACAACGCCCACACCGAAGAAAGCGAAGAGATGTGCCAAAATGCCTGTTCAAGAGGCTAATTTGGGTTTGGCCAACTCTCGAGCCTCTAATACTAAATATAGTTTAGCACGATACTATAATCCAGAATCCTCAGATCCTAAATTGGGATTGCCCTACTTTTCGCACAGATCCTCTAACTCAAATCCGGATCTTGGAAACTGTATAAAATATAGCGCTTTAAGCCTAATAAACCATTCTTGTTTCCTAAACTAATAAAAAGTACTTTCAACGATCCGAACCACTCATTTTACGTGAGCACCAAGACGTCTCACAGTTATGCAAAAATTTTAGCAAATTATTAATTTAAATAATAAATTTTTATTTTAATAAATGATTTAATATTGATTTGTAATTATGAATCATAAGAATTGAGTTTTTTTTTAACATTCTGCTTTTTTATGCACAAAAATTCGAACCGGGGACTAATACAGCACTGATAGAATTTTCTACCGTTTCCGTTTTTTTTCGTTTCCGTTTCCAAGAAAAAATCTTCGTTTCGTTTCCGTTTCCAGGTTATTCGTTTTGTTTCCGTTTCCTTGAGGAAACGAAACGAAACGGAAACGCCCAAACCTACGTATGCTGCACTAACTTACAAAAGCTCAACATGAAAAGTTATGACTACAAACCTAGACGTTAACCAAATTTATGCAAAAGAGAAGTTTTCGTTTACTTTTTGTTTTTCGTTTCACGATATAAAGCACTTTTTTTTTGCCAATTATTAATTTTTTTTTTTACTAAAACTAATATTCTATTAGGTCCAAGTCTGATCCGTTTATGGTCGCAGATGACTCCGAGTGCCGGCGAAATTGGACTATTTAAACTTCGTTATATGAGGCTATTGGAAGAGAAACTTGTCAGTATAAGCACCCGACATATTCTCCAAAATTCCGCCATATACTATATTCAATTCTTGCAAGGTTGTATAGATGTCCTGAAATATTTCATCGAAGTGTTTTGGCATATCAGAAACTGTCAAATGGTGATTGCCGTAAGCAGAAAATTGCTCTTGTCTATACTCCGCAACAACTCGAGTATGCCCAAGCCCTGTTAAACCGCAATTTGAAAGGTCATCCATATCGAATGTGGAGAGAACCAATCCTTGAAGAGAAAATGTATTGGCATACAACTCAAACAGCAGGAATATATGTACGACGAAAGTTGCATATGCTAATAGTTTCTGGAATTGAAAAGTTTTGGCGCGATTTACAAGGGTACCTGGACGTACAAAAGTTTCAAGGGATTCTGCATGAAAATAAATTAGAAGTATACGCTGTGAGTCTTGAAGGGAATTGTGCCACAGTGTTCTATATTTTACTAACAGGAGTACTATGTGCTTGTATTTGTATAATCGCAGAATATTTTGTTGTAATGTTAATATGGATTCCCTCTGGACATCGATAAATAATTATAGTAAAAAGCAGCTATACTTTTACTATAAGCAATAGTAAAAAGAAGCCCTGAAACCACAGTCAATTTTCCAACCACTCTGCAGCAAATTAACTAGAGCTTACTTGTATTTCAATAATACCTCGATTTAATTTCTTCAAATTATAATTGAAATTGATTTTAAAATAAACGAATACTTTAGGTAAAATTGATAACCCAAACTCAATAGAAAACTACAAACATTCCAAATTTTACAGCGTATGAAATTTTTTGCAGATTCCAAACTCAGGCACAAAATAACAAATTGGAAACTATAATTAGATTATTGGAAAATCAGAGCTCTACTTTCCCAAATTGTAAATACTGAACTATAATAATTTATAACCATAAACAGAACTGCGACGAAAGATGGTTTTACGTTTGAAGTTTGCCGTAATCGATACAACATTGTGTTCAAATGGAGCGATTGGAGTGAAAATAAATTCACAAATGATTGTTCAAAACGAAACGGAGATATAATGAACGTAAAATCTTACACCAGAAAAGTAGAACTATTTGCATTAGTTGTCAAGATTTTGAACAAAGAAGCCTTCAGTTAGGAGAAAGGGGATTCTTCCGGAAAGTGGCTGGACATTTATACCCTCGAGATATGTAAATAATTATTTTAAGTGCCCAAGGTCCGTAGTCCGGGGGGTTAGGACCCTTGTCCTAACAGTAGGGTGTAGGAGGGTTGTTAGACCTACCATTCTCCATTAAAACCGATATGAGAAAAAAACCCTTTTTTCCACCCACTTTCAAAACTCAAACCTCTCCTAGCCGACCCCCGAGAGCCGACCCCTCATCCTAAACCGCTCCTACAAGACTATGAAATTCTAAATTAACTTCATGAAAATAATTTCACAATTAATTGTTTCTAAAAATATCCTAAGCCGCTCCTACATGACTATAAATTAACTTTAATGTAAACCTCCCATGCTAGACCATATGGCCTATACTCATTAACCCTCCAAGTACAGACCTATATTCTATCCTACAGGGCATGTACATGTTACGACTAATCAGTAAACAATCGTTTAACTCTGGGGCCAGTGACCTGTACTTCCGGTGACCACTAGTTGCCATGTTAACTCCTGAATGTAAACCTCCCTGTGATGACTATATGGGACAATGGTAATCCCTATCTCATGTACATGTTACAACTATGCTTAAAAATCGATGACCCATATAATCAGTGACCATTGTAGCCAGTGACCATTGGCTGCCATCTTGAATCTTTAATGTAAACCATCCAGTGCTGAACCAAATGGCGAAACTACAAAATACAAAACTACAATTAACTAACCCTTTACCTTATGGGCACTTCCTTTTAACCAGTAATGGACCATATAGCTGAACTAGAAAATAAAAAGCTACAATTAATTAACAGATTATCCGAATGGAAACTAAACCACCCAGAAAAGACTATATGATAAGCACTGACCACCTTCACCAGTTCCTTTGACCTAAACATTAGCCATTCTGAATGGGGATGAGATCTGACGCCTTGTATATAAACGATTAACCCAAGACTTGATTACCAGATCATTTAACTGTTGAATCTCTATGTACATGAGAGCCATTATGTAAATGACTTATGAGTTATCAATTACTCGTATGCTTATTCTCATAACCTTGACAACAGACGTCTCAAGCCTTATCGTAAGCCTACTAGCC
>VYYI01001109.1:0-22089 GCA_021029175.1 Bilobella aurantiaca
TTGAAAAGCGGAAATGAGTGGTTCGAGAAAGGAAATCACGTGGAATTATGTATGACGGATTATCTAAGCCAATGACTTGGCTTGCGGAAATTTGAGCTTTTGGAGTTAGAAATTCCAACAGAAGAGAGAAAAAACAAGACAAATACGGCCTTTAGGTAGGAAGACCAAAAAATCAAATTGAGGAACGCTTTCCCTTGGAGGACTGATTTCTGAGTCTTTGAGCGCAAAAGGAAGTTTTTAAAGTACGTATATGGTGGCCTTGTTTTTGGTTTGTGGTAGCTGGAGCGCCTGCTGAGCTGCTGCTGTCGTCGGAAGCGTTTCCTGAGTGAATTAGGCGGGAAGTTGCTGGGGAGTTGCCTTCTGCTGGCGCTGCGAGAGCATCGAGCCGCCCAGGACGCTCTCTGCCTTCTGCTCGAGTGGGAATTAGTGACGAACGAAGATCAGCGATTACAAATTGCAAGTACGCTTCAGAGCACTCCCAGCGGTACGGCCAACTACATTGCTCTCTCGGGCCGACTACTCCACCTCAAGGAGTTGGTAAGGACTTGGCAAGGCAATTAAATGATTCCATCTACAGTTCAAGTGCCCACTTTCTTTCTGATGAGTACTATAATAACTAAAAGCTAGCCTAACAAACCATGTCAGGTCCCAAAATGACATTTACACACCAATACATGCAAATCTCAAATTTGCTCATGTTTTGATCACCAATTGTCAATGTTACCTATTTAACTACCCATCAATCCTTTGCTAAATACCACTTTTTGAGATTTCAAATTTTCTTCTTAATTGTATTCTCTTTCAAATTAGTCACCATCTCCAAATAATGGGGACTGATGGGTAACTCAAATCAAATTGTACATTTGAGTACCTAATTGTATAACTTGTAGCCTGTAAATTGTAAGGAATTGTGTGCAATTGTCAAATAAGCGATTGATTGATTGATATAATTGAAATAGCAACAGAAGGGCGGACCAAGGAAGCTGACACTTCCAAGTCGGTCGACGGACGCTGATCTCGCGAAGCTCCTCAGTTGCGGATCGCTGGGAAATCTAGAATGCCTCAGCCTAGCCTTCACTCAAGTGACGAGTGCCTGTGCCGAAGAATTAATCAAACTTCGATCCCTTCGCTATCTCAATTTGTGGTCAACTCAAGTAAGTTCAAGTATTTTCCCCAGGTCAAGGGTCACTCCCTTGAGCAAACGAGGTCAAAAGTTACAATTGGAAAAATCCGCATTTCCTTTTGGGAATCGCCCACCTTTTCTCTTCTTGAAACTTTGAAATCCCCAAGGAGCTGGAGAAATCAAGTAACTTTTTCTTTGGTCCATGGGGCAAAGCATCTTTTCCTATCAAATACTTCCAGACGAATAAATTCAGCCAACGACAAAATGTCTCTCTTTTCCTCCGTTTCCAGCAGATAGCGGCTCTTTTTTTTTTACTTGTATCCCATGACGTGGTAGACATTTCGAAAGTGAGGCGGGAACGAGGGAATGATTTGAAATATCGTCCCGCATTCTTTTCATTCTTCTTTTGGTATTTATTGAGTCCTTAAATGTAAAGTGGGAGTAAGTGGCTGGATGGACGAGAATCAATGAGAAGGGTAGTTTCTGTAAAGGAGAGATTTACGGCCCTGAATTCATCTCATTCACCTGAAGAACAGTGGCGGCAGAGATGGGTTGTTGCAATTCAAACATTCCCGCCTCGCCTTATGAGGCGCTTGCCGAAGCGTGGCAGTTGGGCAGTCAATCTCCGTTAGTAGTCTTAGGGCTCCCGCAATGCAACAAGCCCTTGGAATTAAATTACATTCCAAGGGAAGGGCCCCTTCGAAGTCTTCCTTTTCTACTTTTCAAATTGTGAAAGATTTATGCATAAAAGCGGATGGGAATTAATGGGATCCGGCTAGAAAGAGGGAGCGGGGCCCTTTATTACAACTTCCCGAAATTCTAATAAAAGTAAACAAAAGCACGATCAACTTTTGAAAATTTCGAAAGTGAAAGTTTCGAAAGTTTATTATCGATTAGCAGGGATCGTTTGCTAGAATTCGCCAAAAATTAAACACGTAATTTGGACTGCAATTTTCAAACTTCTCCAAACGCAAAAATCGGATGGAATGATCAATTAAATTGACAGTCTACGTCCACCAATTTTTTCCCAAAAGCATTTTTTCAAAAATTTATTTAGCTTTTTTGCAGCGTGACGTTTTTAAATCCAATGATTTGAAGCGCTTGAGGTGTGCGTGCGTAAGAGGTTATTGGGAAGCGGGGAAAGGAGAAAGTTGAGGTTGTAAAATAAAAGTTTTCTTTTTTCCGCCATAGCTGAGGGTTTGGAGGAGAAGAAAGGAAAAGTATTTTGCATAAGTTGAGGTTTTGTATTGATTTTCTAATGCGGTTTTATTTGTGGAAGGAGATGAAGTAAAGTGAGAAGATGATTTAGATGTTCTTTTCCATGTCTTCTGCACGGTGTCTCGAGAGGCTCACCGCACCGTGCACCGTGGAGGTTTCCTATTTCCTTCCCACCAACTCACTTTCCCTCTTCCTCCTTTGAATTAGTGTCAAGAAATTCCCAAATATGTAAATGGAGGCACTTTCCACTTGGCTCATTTCCCTGGAAAATTCCAGAGCCCAACAAAACCTCCTCCGAGGAAACGCGGCGGATTGAATGGAAATAATAAACAGGGAAGTGGATTTGGAAATGATTAATTAGCCACTTAGGCAGAGACACAAAGGCCCCAAATCCCCGCTCATATCAAACTGAAATTGGGGAAAGAACCGCGGAAAACCGTGATTTCATTCTACGCACCGTGTCGGCAGAGATTTTGATGACAATCGCCTCCTAAACCTGCTCATTCCAACTCTCATTCTTACAAGTTACAACTAGCAGCGTCCAATCAGAGAGGATATTTCTTCAAATGGGCTTTTACTATTAGCACAATTACAATTATTACAACCTACAATTAGCTTTAATTTTGAATCAAATTAGACAGTTTAACTAATCGTGATAACAAAATAACGGCTTTTAATTTTATTTAACTTATTTAGTTATTTAATTTACATAATTTTTACTATTTCGAATATTTAAATTTTTGTAGTTTGGCGACTCTGGGCTGGAGCTAATTAGTGAGCATTTGCCGAATCTGCAAGTACTGAACCTCTGTGAGACGCCGGTATCTGACAAGGGCCTTCTATCCCTTACATGTAAGTGAAATTTAAAAGGGGGTGACTTTAAAAGGACTATAAGGGCCCCTTTGACCCATCAACTTTTTTGTATTTGAATAAATGCGCACACCCTTTTGATTTTCTCGCCGTGAGATTGGACTTTTTCTTTGAAGCCAACTTCAGATAGAATTGAATTTTGAGATGAAAGGAAATGAGAAACTTTTCAAGTTTTTTTTTCCTTCTTCCTAGCTCAATCAAGTGAAAGTTTGAGATAAGGCAATTAAAAACAATGCTTTCTGGCTGCTGAAGACAATGCCCAAGAAAATGCAAAGAGAAAACTTTCAAATTTTAAATGTACGTCCAAATCCCTTTCAGAGCGAATTACCCCACCTCTTCCGCCGAAATTGAATTTGAGATAATGAATATTGATGAGGAAAGTTACGCCGATTGATTCACAACTTAAGCGTTTTTTTTTTCGCTTAAGGTTTGCGGAGTTTACGGAAATTGAACCTGAACAGTACGAGCCTCAGTGCTTCCACCTATCAGCGCATTCGCCATGAGATTCCCGGCCTACGAGAGGTTGACGTCCGCTACACTGATGCTTGGTAGTAGGCAAGGTCAAAAGGTCACTGACCTACGAGCCATCGAACAAAAGGCACGGTCCTCAATTTCACAGTGGTCCGGCGGAGAAGAGGACCATAATTTTGTATCAGCGATTTCAGCGCTTCTCCACTTCGGGACAACCACCAGTTGGCCTCAGTGCCTTTTACCACGAACTTTCCCTTCGACGCTATTTGATCCGGCGGATTTTGCGGTTTTAAATCTTCCTCCGTGTCAAAGGACGCCCTCGCTCCTAGTGCCATTTCATTTTCTAATTTATTTTACCTGTTCTCCACTCTCGTCTAAATTCTAACAACCTCTTGGATTTTTAGTACTAAAACAACAAGGACAAAAATGCGGACTTTTTTTTATAGCCGCTTCATTAAACTCCATAGAGAAAATTCCACTGACAAAAGGAGCGTCCTTTTTTCTCGTTTTAGTAAAGTCACTAGACTAGAACCACCACGTAAAAACGTTTCACATAAAAGTTAATTGAAAATCACAACGTCGTTTCCGTCCTTGTAAATTCAGGTGAATACAAGCTATTTACAAAGCTACTGGATTCAAAATATACTTTAGGCCAAAAATTCTAAATCTTCAAACATCATAGTAAGTATCCAAATTACAAATACAGAAATTCTGTAACAGAATCACGGGGCGCGGAAGCACTTAAAGCTCATGTTACAACATCCCATGAAATGACGACTCGTAGCAAATACTGCACACTGAATGAAAACATTGTACTAAATTTTACAAATTGAACAAAATTGGAAAAAAAAAGAGGGAAAATTGCACAGCTCGATAAATTCAGTTAAGAATTCCTGCATTTTCAGGCTTTCTGTGCAAGGGTTTTTTTTAAATGACTCGGTATATTTTTAGTTACTCTACGTTAAGCAACACTATCTAACCTTACTGCCCTGGTACGCTCACCGTTGAGGTTCGTGAATACTTTGTGGCAAGTAGGAATTTATCAGAAGAAGGCGGTAATTACTTTGATCTCACTTCTGGACTTCCGTCGGAGGTCATTGCACTCTCCAAATTCTTGAGTCCGCTTCCGGTAACCTGCTTCACTTCGCTACAGTCTACCTCTGGCCTCGAGTCTTCGCTTCCTTGGGAAGAACTCCGTCTGGAGTCTTGCGCAGAAGGATATTGATTACTTTCTGACCATTCACAGGCCTTCAAAACGCAGTCGTTGAATTTATCCTTTTTACTATAATGAAATTTTTAAAAACAAACTCATGTAAATTACCTTTGTTTATACGCTTTTGTTTGAGAAAAAATGTAGACTAAACTCACTCGGCATAGAGGTGATGGCCCGCTCCTGGAATTACCTAGAAGAGAAATGAGCATAAAGATTGATCGAACCGGACTTGTAATCGGGTCCTTGTCAAATGTCATGTTTTGGTGGGTCTGGTGGGACTTACTTTGACATTGACATAGGAGCCTCTGCGAATGTTCTCAATGGTGTCATTAGGACATTGATTAACCCAGGACCTCGACCCATAGATCATGGTTAATGGGACGTCGGAGCGGAGGTCCGAGATACGGTGACACATCGGGAACTTGGCCCAGCCGAGACTTGACATCATCGAGTGAAAGGCCGACTCACCTCTACAAAACAGAAAGAAATCCGATTCCTACGCATTTCTTCGAAATGATAAATTGAGGTTAAGGAAGGAGGAAAGCCTTAAATTAACACAAAATTCCCTAGGGCAGCAGAGCGGTGTGAGCTGGGAAAGTTAAGTCGATCTTTGTTTCTCCATTTGTTTTTCAGTGGGGCGGCTGTCCGTGGTGGTGGTCATCGGACAGGTTCCCCATGAAAAATTGCTTCCTCCACCAGCTGCCCCAAAGTTGGAATGTAGTTTATGACCCCTCCAAGGGTTGCGGTGGGGCTTTTGAGCCCTGCTTAAAAACTTACGTTGGATTTTGAGCGTTGCAGTGGAAGATGTAGTTGGCAATTTCTGTATCTCCGTCGTCATCAGTCAAAGAGGCGAACTTTTGGATGAGATCTGGGCGAGCCTTCTCAATTAGTTTGGGTCCTGGAAGGAGAGAAAAGAGACGCGAGGGAGGCAATTAATCAAGGGAGGCTCAAGGAAGGGCCCTTTGATTTCTAAGCTGTTTCCCTACCCAAAGGGCCTGCGAGGCGGATTCCCCAGAGCGGATTGAGCGGCTGCAAAACAGAGGCAATCATCTTCACCCACATGGGAATCGGGAACTTGGAATTCTGAGCATCTGGTGGAGGCCTCTCTGCAAAGCCCCTCCAAAATCAAACACAAAAAGTCAAAGTCAATGAATGGTTCTTCCAGCTCAAAACGTATAACTCACTTTTATAACTTACCACACATCCGCCAGAATCAGGTGAGAGATTCTGAAAATAACAAGTTTAAATTTTTTATAGAGTTTTTTTTTATATAAATTTGTTAATATCAAATACCCCAAATTAAATTAAATACTAAACCAAACACTACTCTCAATCTGCTTGAGATTATGCTTGAATATACTTGAGTCAAGCATATTAAAGATAATCGATTTCTGCATAATCCAAATGTTTATCCGTGAACGCATAAACAAATCACATTTGGATCTGCCTCCACACTATTTCGCAGGAATGTTTATAAATCATTGCTTATTTTAAGCCAAGTTGAAAAGGGAATTGGTGGAGCGTGAGTGGAGGCTGGAGGGAGTAATCTGATTAGTTGATAATCAGGGACAATCAGCGTGTATGTCGACGTGCATTGACTGGAATCGAAGGAGAATGATCAAAGAGTTCCTGGTGCGTTACCTGTGTGGATAGCGAATTGCGTATGATGTTGCGAGGAAGCCGCCCATTGAGTGCCCCACCACTGCAAATCGCTCCAACTCCATCTCACGCCTCCACTCCTCAATGGCATCTACGTACTCACGCTCACGTTTCCATCGCATCACTGCTAAAGTTAGGCCTCGAACTTCTTCCAAATCCTAAACAAGAAAATACAGGAAAAAGATACAGAAATGCAACACATTTAGAAGTTACTACTTTTCCTGAATTTTATGGGGAAGCAATTTCTGTTAATTTATGTGTTGAGACGAAACAAAAATTGATATTACCCGGCAGATCAAATGCATGTACAGGGCGCGTTGCTGCTAAACCATCGAGATTAAGGGCCCAGAGCCCTACACCGGAGCCAAGGCCA
Source organism: Bilobella aurantiaca (assembly GCA_021029175.1). Taxonomy (NCBI): domain Eukaryota; kingdom Metazoa; phylum Arthropoda; class Collembola; order Poduromorpha; family Neanuridae; genus Bilobella; species Bilobella aurantiaca. The sequence continues at coordinate 6,928 of VYYI01001109.1, forward strand.
TGCAGTAGGAACCAAAGGTGTCCTCTCCCCATTCTCGTTGAGTGACAGTGTCCAAACCTTACAGTCATCTTTCCCACTGCCCACTGGACCAACGTTGACGTATCGCCCGCGATACGGTGATTTCAAGCCTGTTACAAATGAAAAACTATCGAGTAATTAAATTAAGACAACAAACAACATGATAAAAAAAGCAAAATATGACAAAGATGCAGAGCCATGATAAGTCATTGAGGACATATATTATTTTCTTAAAGCAATATAATAAGAAAATATTTAAGCATATTCAATTAATTAAATTTTGCTATCAAGAATACTTAGGTTTTTTTTACGATTATTAAATCCAAACTTGTAGCATCATTTAGTACTAAAATTTACAATATTGCACGATTTGCTGCATGCAGTCTTTCCAATTTCTTTCATGCCTTAAAACATCATTCACAAACCTACATGATAAAATCCGTTTTTCTGCAAGGCGCAGTGCTGACATGGAAGTATTACACCACCGAAAGTTTAGCCAACCTCCAAACCACCTGAAATACCACAGCGTACAGGTGAATCAGGTGTTCTCAATTAAACTAATTAGCGAGATGACCTTCAAGCTCACTCAAATAAATTAAATAAAATTAACTCACCCAGATGCTTCGCTCTTGTCAATATCGCCAATTTCAACCTGGGCCAATTCCATGAAACCTTTTCCCCCTTCCTGGCATTGGGCGGTTTTTCTCTCCTGGATAAGTTCATTCATTGATGTGATTCTTGAGTATATTTTATAATTGCAATTATTATTCAAATACTATTTTCAAAACAGATCAATGAGCAATAATGAGACTGAAGCCAGTAACACGAAGAATGCTCACTCCACTTCAAAAGATGATGGCTCAACGCGGAACCAAAGCACTTCGTCACGGGTTGGTGTCAAAGTATTATTTACCGTTAACAAATTGATTTAGTGACTCAAGGAGCAAAAAGAGGTCAAAATATGGCTTCTCCTGTTCCTGAAGTATTTTGCGGACACTTTTTGACAATAAAGTTAAGCGCAGTATAGGAATAGGACGCTTATTGATGAGCGGCTAAATGCAGAGTGTGGTGGAAACTCATTTAAAGCTTGGACTAGAGACCACTAAAAGACTAAAACATTTTTTATTTCAATGATAACAAGCCCTTTTCTAGTAAATTAACTAATTAAGCAATGTTACTGCCAATTACCGCAGATTGCTTATAACAATTAATTGCAATTGCAATTCAATTAGCGACCTAGCACCTGATCAGCCACTGTTCAAGGTTAACCCCAGGTTCAAAATCCAAGCTTTCAAGTTAATATTTTCAAAACTTATTTTTAACATCGAATGAATGAGAAAATGATTTTAAAGTTTTCCAGCCAAAACAAGTAATCCATTTAAGGAAATTTATGACCCACATAAAGTACGTAAAATTGTCATCTGATGCTGCGAGTACCTCACTGTGAAATGATCTAAAAAAAAAGAGAAGGAATTGCGTTGTGGGCAAAAACAAGCATCTACGTAACTGTTCCTGCAATTGCTACGCAAATAATTGCTTAAGAGGAAGGTGAATGTTTGATGCGCCATCGAAGGTTTGTTGTAATACACGCAGTGAAGGTCATCCAATAGTACTTTTTTACGCTTCATTTTAGTAGGACAATTGCACCATATAACGCAACATGATACAAGATGACCTAGACCCTCCTCCTCTTCAGTCGTATCTTCCCAAATTCGGGCTCCCAGTATACGGAAAATCGAAAAAGAATGTGGGTACTATTCAAAGTACAATTTATAGCTTGTTTATGTCTAACTCCAAAAGAGTATTGCTAAAAGCGCAGAAAGTTGTTCCATTTTTTTTCAAAAGAAAATCACTGTTACTGCTCCAGGAAACAGAGACAGAGGACATAGTTACTGTTACTGATAACAACCGCACCCCCACAGGAGTATCTCAACCATGCTCTCGCTACTCAAACAATTTGACCTACTTTTTTCACCATCGACACCCGTCGACCGTCTCTTCATCCATTTATAATCTCTCCAAATTTACTCAACTTTCAAGATTAGTCATTCATGATGATTATTTCGTAATTCGATAAACAAAACACTGTAGCAGCTGTATAATACAGGACATTGTTGCACGACAAGTGGGCAGGGCAAGAGATAAATGAACACTTTGCTTACCTCTTTACAACGGGATTGACCATACGCCGTCACTTATGGTAGTCGAGTTGACCACAGTTAGCCTGTCCTCTCTGAAGATGATGAAATGACCAACTCCGGCAGAATGGATTTCTTGATCTTAAGGGACAGCAGCGGTATTCAGCTCAGCGGGCGGGGCTTTAAACAAACAAATTAGAGTGGAGTCAATTAGAAACCTATATTTTGAGACTTTGGTTGAATACTTGATACACTGAATGTGAAGCTTACCTTTTAAAATGTGGCCTTCAGCAGTGCTTTCATACTTGCTTATCTATCTTCTTCCAATCTGGCGAAATTGAAGTTTTTTCTATTTGCTGATGAAAATGTCGACCTTCCACACCTGCCAACCAAGTCCAACCCTCAACCCACCTGTAATTAATACGAAGAATTAATTAAAGCCTTTTGGATTAATTCGTAAGCAGAGTCACAGAGTCATTGAGTCACATCAATCGAGCTCAGCACTGTTCTGTTTCACTTACTTTTCAAATTCCGAAGCCGCAAGCTTTACAGTTCTTGAATAATGACAATCGTTGCTCAAGTTGTCCCTTTCAAATCTTCAATTAATTTAAACTAAGTTAGCACAAACGTATGAATTAGCTAACGATGATTTATACAAAGATTAAAACTAATTAAGACATGACATGACCCTTCATCTAAAAGTGTTTCAAAAATAGAAGGAAAGAGAAGTATTCTATGAATTCCCGCCAAAATTAAAACAGCTGAAATAAGACGCCAAACACAGTACTTATATGAAAACAACAAATTTAATGTGTTATGTCACATAACACATTAAATTTTACACCACATAACTTATGTGGTGTAATTTGTATTAAATTTTAAATTAAATTAGGTTTACATTGGCAATTTCCAAAGCATTATCAACGTCAAGTCGGCATTGGACGCTTTGAAAATTTAAGTTTAGGATCTCGAAAGGTCATAGGACGGGCATACTTGGCTAAGCTTATAAATTTGATTGTGTGCATTAGCAAGTTTAAATCTGTGGGCTAGACGAAGAATAGTACATTTCAAAATAAACAATTTTTCTTAGTTGCTAGCTAGCAAAATGCTAAAGAATAAACAACATTTTCAACAGTCTGAGTGAGGCTACTGAATTATGGTACTGATATATTTCCCTTCAAAATAGCTGAAGATAGCTGAACACTTAAGGTAGAAGGCGCTGTTCGTGTGTCAGCGTTAAGTACCAGGCAAGCGACTCGCCAGACAGAAAAGTCGATGTCGATTATTTTTTTTGTAGATAGCTTGACAGGATTTGGATTTACAGGCTGCAATTGATCTGTGAGAAATCCTCTCATTATCCGAAATCCGACGCTTGACCCAGGGGCTGGCAAATAATCTAACCTACAAACTAGTTGCCTTGGAAGGTATGTATCAAAACGATACTGAAGAAACTTTGTGACGTGGAAGCTCGCTGGGAATTTGATATATTTTGATCTTTCCTTGAAATTGAGGATTTCTGATCTTTCGATTCTCCACGGTGTAAATGGGTTACGGTCACAGGAATCTCGAATAATGCTCTCAATATCTTCCGGAATTAGAATTGTGGTTTGGCGCATTTTCTTCTCTACCAACCCAAACATCCTGTCACACTGGTTGTAACTGTGACCAGTTGCAAAGAACTTTTGCTCCACTGTGCCAAAATAGCCACGCTGACTAATTCTTACGAGAATGGCTAACAAAATACTGTTGTTGTTTTGCCCTGTAAAATTACAAATTCGTAGTATTAGTAGTTTAAAGTTTAAGATTAAATGTTTTCTCTCACCAATACACCGATCCATCCAAACCACCAAATGCTTTTGTTGGCCTGTCGGTCGGTAGTTTGTTGTGATGTACTTCCAAAGGCAGGATGAGACTTCATTAGACCCTTTTTTGCCGTCAATTTCGGTCCACGTCATCATGGTTCCACTCGAGTCGTTTGCCCTAGCAATTCCAAAGTTGTAGTTTGACAGCTTTTGCATGTAGAAGCTTGTTGAGTTCTTGAGACCTGGAGTCGGGATTATCTGTTGGAGATCAGCAGTTAGGACCACGTAATTGAAGTCGTTGTGCGACATTGTCACATCATTTTTGTATGAGGCCATTGCAGCTTCCCCTGTTAACACAAAATCAATGATAAACATAGTTGAATGAAGGCCAAAAAGTTTTTAAATTAGAACATTTACACTTTTCATGATGCTCCTCCCGTTGTTTCTCAAAAACCACCTTTTCAGCTGTGGTGGCGTCTATGAGCAAAGCTTTGAACTTGTCACACGTATCACAAGTATCCTGTTTTGGCTTAGATAGCTTTAAATCTGGGTATTCTCGATTGAATATGTCATGATATGCCCATTCCTCGCACTCGGACCTTTGCGCTGCTCGTTGACTTTCAATAAACAATGAATACATTTTTGAAACTGTAAGTTCAGATTCCAAGTACCGCCTGTTTGGGTGCAGGTTTCTCGTATAATGGGAATCTATGACAGGGAACGATTCAATATGACCCCGGATGTCTTGACGCACGTTGGCTTGAATAGCGTGAGGCCGATTCAGATGCTTGACCCTTTGATCCGTTGGTGCGATTTCTCCAGCTTCAAGCTTCTTCTGCAGAACTTGAAGTCTAGATTTGGTTATTCCATAAATGCTAATCAAGCTCGTTCTGCAAACCGGAAGTCTAGTCCCTTGCTGGTTCACGGTGTAATCAAACGTGTACTTCTGTTAAGAAAAACATTGTGCTGATGTGCTGCAAATTATGCGTTGAAAAATTTAGAATTCTTACCTTTTGTGAGATTGGAATTCCTTGCCTGGGCTGACGCTTGTGGATACTACCAATCAGTATTCCAGTTTGGTTATCATAGTCAGCGGTTTCACGGAACTGAGCAAATAAGGTCAATTTGGCTTGATGGTCGAGATGACATCCTTCGCGGGTACAACGGTTACCGCAGACTTTGGCCTGGAATATCATAGTTGTCAGCGAGAACATGTAATTTTTTATCAAATACATATAAATATTAACAGACGCTTTACCGGAGGCGGTGGTGTTACAAAATGATTAATTGTTCCACTTCGTGAGGTGTACATATCTCCAGAAGCCCTTCGAATTTTTGCTACTTTGTCCTTGGAACTCATCTTGTTAGGTTTTCTTTTGTTCAAATTCAACCTCTTCAGATCAGCCTGACTTAATTTAGTACTTGACATTTTTAAATATCTTTGAGTAAACTTATTATTGATTGATTAATGGGTAAATTACACGGAAAGAGCTCAATCACTTGAATATTTGCGAAAGAATACCAACATAAACTTATTTGAAACTCCCGCACTCTTAAGTTTTAGTTTTGTCGCCGACTGAATTCTCCCTTTGACCCCAAAATTCAGTTGCTAGGTAAATTCGAATTTCGAACTTTTGAAATGTACTGTTTTTCGTCTACCCGACACAAATATTATCTCAACCGGAAAGCCTTCTCAAAGGCATTTTCAAAAATATTTCATTATTTTTAGGTTTATGTATGTCATCATCTTTTATTTCAAAATGGTTAAATGTTGAGTATGTATTTGAAAAAAAGTCGTTATCGCATTTTAATTATATCACTATTGTGCTCTCAGCAACGAAGAAAACTGTTTAAAAGGGCTTTCAAATGTTGTATGAGCTTTATGCCGGTTCCATACTTCCCTTGCCGGGTCCATGCCAGAAGGGAAAATACTTCCCTGAGCAACCTAATAAACACCGAAAACGCCTTTCTTATGCCGAAAACAACGATTTTCACAAAAATCCTGGCTTCAAAATTTTCAAAATTTGGTCGTTTTTTTTTTAAATTCATTTAATTTTTCTTAATTTTTTTCCTAGCTACCTTGAACAGTTCTGAACTAGTTCAGAGCAAAAAATCTCCTCTATTCATGGTGAAAGCTGTGGAAAATACGGTGAAAGTTGACATTTTGAAACTTTGAATTTGCTAGACTTCGACGCCGCTCACAGATAAAAACACCGATTTTCGCGAAAATCCTAAAGCTAGGGATGGGAAGTCCGTTTTCGTTTCGTTTCCGTTTACAAATTTTTTGGAAACGAAACGAAAATCCGTTTCCGTTTCCAATTTGGAAACGGAGAAACGGTAAGGATTTTTTTCTTAAATGAGACGGGGAAATAGGCGGGAAAAGGCTAAACTTTACAAAAAAAACTATTGTTGAACTTATGTATTGCATATTTTGCTACATATATTATTTCAAATATTGCCTTTTTCATGCATATTCATTGATTTGGTGATAAAATCTCTAAGCATGTACCTCATTAAATTCATAATTGGCTAATTTCTTAAAGAATCACAGTAAAAACGCTTTTTACCGCAATGATTATGATTAGTAGATGCTTTGAAAAAGGCGTTGTGCATCCAGGTTTACTTTATAAAAAAATCCGACGTTATACAATTTTGACGGGAAAAGTTTTAGCAAAATATTAATTTAAATAATTAATTTATATTTTAATAGATCATTTCATATTAATTAGTAATTGCAAATCATAACCATTTACTTTTTTAACGTTCGTTTATTATATGCACAAAAATTTGAACCCATGTGACCACTATACCGCACTGATAGAATTTTCTACCGTTTCGTTTCCGTTTGTTTCGTTTCCGTTTCGTTTCTATTTCCAAGAAAAAGTTTTCGTTTCGTTTCGTTTACGTTTATCAGTACCTAAAGCTATAGCCTTCAAATGCACTTCATCATTCACATTAAAAACTAAAATCTTTCTGGGGTCACCGGGTTGACGGGGTCTGACTTTTTCCATCATTTCGACTATCTGAATCTGAATCTATCTATCTGTTTTTTCGGGTTTAGGCTAGTGCTTTATAAAAACCAATTACTAAACTATTCTACGGTTTAAAAAATAAGAAATTTATACTTTGTTTTCGTATTTAACTGAAGACAGTCTGATGTAAAAACAAATTTCTGATAGGGTATTCTGCAAAAGAAAGACAAAATATTTTAGGTATTTTAGTTTATTTTAGTTCCACCAAAATTGTAATAGTCACCACCCACCAAACTTTACGTCTCCGCAAAACGGGTAAATGCAACACAACTGGAACTGATATAATGACTCGCCCGCTGTCAAATAACAGTTCAACAGTTGCAAAAGAAGCGCAAAGCTCGACGTGTACTCAGGATACCATAAGTATTTCCCACGCACTACATTGCAATTCTTTGGAAAAAGTGCAGCAAAGGTATTTGAAGCTACAAATGTAATTGGTAAATTTTACAATACTCTCGCACTCATGTTGATCTGGGCTTGCCCTATATCAAATAAAATTCATCATCATCATCATAAGTATTGCCCACGGACAATACTTTACCATATGCGAGCTATACAAGTCTCCTCCAAACTAAAGGTTTACTGGTGCTTGAGTGCAAGTTTCTTTGAAGAAGTTCTACATAGTACCAAAACATGTAATTAGCCAGTCGATCAGACAAGATCTTCAAATTCATGAACCAAATGTGGGGGTTGTGGGAAAAAAGGGGTGGACCGGGATTCGATCCCGAGCAGAGCAAAAAGGTAAGGTTGCTAGTGTTTACCACTAGGCCATGGTGCCTCTTATACCAAGAGAGGCTCAACCAACACGCTATTTCTCTGCAATCCCACACAAACTAAAAAAAATGGTAGTAATTTTAAGCATGTTAAATGCCAAATTTTGTTCAGACACATTCAGATTCTAAACAACGGGGTTCAAGACTTGTTCGGGAACTGGATAACGCTAATATTATAAGACGTTGGCATTCTCATTTCCTTGTCTTTTATCCTCTTCAAACGTAGGCTTGAACTAGATGGATTCTTGATATTTGCAATAGTTTGCGCCGACATCACCTTTATTATTGGAGGAGTAGTATTGATCTCTGAAATAACAGTAAATCTTAGGAAAAGTTCGAGTGAATTCTACGCTTGGGAATATAGTCTTCAAGATCTTGTAGGTGCGAATAAGCAGAAGTTGCTCAGATCGTTTCGCCCTATTGAATTTAACCTGGATTTTTAATGTCAAGTACAGACTTTTGCTTGAGAGTAATTATTCGGACTGTGATGGGAACAACAGTCGACCTGATACTTACTGAATCCAATACTTCGTATTCTAGGTACTAGATTAGGTTCTAGATGTTGCTGTTTCGACCTGTATAATACAGTGTTGCGTTAACTTTTATAGTTGTTGCTCCATAAAGCTTACATATGACATCGCGTTTAAGAGCTTGAACACTAATTCTATGTCGTAGTCGAATGATAACTTTCATATTATCCTAACTCTAAAAATTGCACAACACAAATAGTGTGAGCTAACTCTAGTTGTGTAGTTGGCTTAGCTTTTTAATTTCTGCAAGGGATAAGCATGTATTAAAATTTATTGTTGAGTGTATTACAAGAATTTCGATGTCAATTTCGATGTCCAATTTGCAATACTAAGAAGACGAACAAAGGCATCTGCAGTAAAAATCACAAATAAAAATCAAATTGGACGTATATTACTAATTAACATAATTCAATTTAAAAAAATTATTGACCTTTGGAGAACGCAGTTAATTTTTTCTTCCACTGCTCGTATCCGACCAAAAAAAAACTATGGTTTAAGTAAAACTTAGTATCGCTTTGTGTTTTGTGTTTGTACTGTAGGTTGTAATAAATGGGGGTGTTGATGTGGTTAAATGCAATATAATCTTAATACAAACGGTTCCAGTATAGCTGGTTGCATCGTAATTAGTTCCAAAAGACTTCAATTACGAAATTCGGATCACTTATAAGACTTATTCATGCAAGCCAAATAACTTATTATTTTGTCATGTAGTGTCGTTGTCATAGTTTGGGCTTACATAACAAAAAAGTAATTTACCTCCCGATGACGGTGTGTTAATTAAAATTCCTCAATATTTTAAACAGATTAGACACGCCTTCATGTCCTTCTGCAACTGATATGCTGCAGAACGAACCCTGTTTTGTTCCTAACTTATATTCAATAACAACTTGCTTTTCAGCATATTAGCATTATAAAATCTACTCAAAAATTTAGTCAACAAATAGGGGTACATCGCATAAATTTATACAGTTCTGATTCAACATTAGGTTTGTACACGTCCCTGTCTAAATCAATGCAACTATGCTAATCGTAGAGTTAGGTTTGGGCCAATTTGCAGAACATGGTTCAAGTTATATTCTTGAGTGATTTTTTCTCATTTATTGCAATTGGCCATTGTTTAAAAATATGTCCATACTATGTTGTACAAACACGCTCATCTTGGGCAGTGCAAGTTTTTTCAAAAGTTCCTTTTTGCGCCACAAGGGTTATGTACCACACTGGTCAAATTCTTATAACAACTGTTGAAATTTTGCTCATCACACAATCTGTGACTGATCGTAGTCAACCGCTCCAATTCTTCCTTGACGTCGCCCTATTGTTGTTCATTAACTTTATTAATTATACGCAATACTTGTGCAACGCAGATTCGACATATGTCTGTCATGTAATGCAACAGTATATTAACCTTGAGCACCGAGCACGTAAGCTGACTACATTTCTCTAAACGTCAAAAATTGACTTTGGAGAGTAAAGTTTTGAACATGAATGCTAATTTATATAATTTTAGAAAAACTTGTAAGCACGAGGAAATTGGATACAGAAAAGCTCATTTTTTGTATTAGACTGTTCAAATTTACGTCGTACTTGTGCTGCATAATGACACCTATTGGCATGACCGCAGCATTTCTAACCAACTTCTTCCTTGTTCGATTCATACACACATTTTTTGCATTTTTATTAGGCGACTATTGTTGGATTTTGATAACTACGATGGTAGTTTTCATAAATTTTGCCACATTTTGGGGAGGGTTGAGCTTGCTGACAACATTTGTATTTGTCTACCGAATGGGCGACTGGCTGCATGGCTTGGTCACAGTTCAGAAACATATTGAGGCATTGAGTCGTAGTAACTATCAAATGTTGTATCGTCAGATTCAAATTTTTCATAACATTGTACATAACTCCTTTGCCTATTACACTCTAGTTACTTACGCAAGTGAAATAGTGGTAGTTACATGTCTCTCATTCACACTACTTAAATACAGGCTCAAGCTTAATGGCCTACTGATAATGACATTTGCATATTTTGATCTTATTCTGATCGTAATTGGCGTATCAATTATTCAGCTTGTAGTAAACGTTAAAAACAAATCTGCAAACTACATTAACTGGAACTATAGAGATAATGTTGGAGTCAGCAGGGTTGAAAAATGTTTTTTAAAGTCCTGTAGACCAATAGAAGCTAATGTTGGTCAAATGTTCTCAATTTCCAACAAAGGTTTCTGTCTCCAGACTTTTCTAAGAGTAGTATTCGAGACTACGATTAATCTGCTGCTGACATTTTAAAGAGAAACGGCGTTTACAATTTTATTGTCCAAGTTCTTTAAAGTAAGAAAGGTCAAGTATTTTAAATTTAAATTCAAAATTTTAGAGGATCGCTACGAATCCAGTTTTCGAACTTCCAAGTTTGGTGTTTCTAGACAGATATTAGCGGATCGCTTAACAGTAAGCTAGGACCTAAATGTGCAGAGAGTAACATGGACAAATTTTAAAACCTTAAATTGCCCAAGCTTTACCTCAAATCATCTCATGAAAAATGATACCACTTGCTCAAACTAAAGTAGCTACAGCAATGAAAATCAAGCGGAGAATAAAAATGGGGTGTGTCAAATGACTCGTTGCTCTTTTACCATAAATGTAAAATTAGGACTCGAAAGTCACCTCTCCTCCGATTTTAAAAAATAATATTTTGTTGTTATTAGTCTTCTTCCCTAAACATGAATTAGCAAAGATAAATTCCTGCCTTCTAGCTCTCTTTAGGTTTCTAAATTTAAAATATAAAATTCATTAAGTTTGTAATTCATTCGTAGAAGTTTTCAATTGTTATATTTTAAAGTGGCTTTCAATTTACGATTTTTAATTGTCATTATTTTCTAAAAAATGAAATTGTTGTTAGTTTCAGAACTCCAAAGTAAAAAAATATAATAGAAATTTATTAATAATACCTATATCGGACATCAACTAATAACAAATTATTGACTCATAACTTTATGCAAACAAATTGAAACTATTTTGGAATTTTTGATTACAAGTGCTTGAAATTCTCCGCTACTTATGTATGAATTTTGTGTAATCTGGCGACTTTTCTTAGAAGCTAGGACAGTGACTTTAATATTCTAGTGCTCCAATTACAAGGTGGAAGTTTTTGATTCAATACTGACATAAGAAAAACGCGTAAATAATAAATACGTTTTGACTCTATTCGCAACTGGAGCAAGTTTAATTAGTGCGGCTTCGACTAAACATGGGTCAAGTATACCTTCGAGAAATGTTCTCATTTCTTGCAATTGCGCAACGTACTAAGATATGCTCGTATCGTACAATCGAGACACCGCTATCCTGGAAAATAGATCTCTATCCAAAGTGGCATTTGATATTTGCAAGGATAGCATATCGAATGAGTCAAGTGGTTCTAACGTTTTCAATATTTGCTCAGCTTGCTCAAACTTTATACGACTATCCAAAGCCTGTTCGATGTCTTCTCAATTTGGCTGTCATCTTGATGCTCCAATTTATTAACTACGCGCTATATGTATTTAACAAGAATTTAGTTGGTGTATGTAACATACTACAAGAATTTGTCAACATTGAAAATTACACAAGTAAGTGCGACATACCTGAAAGCCATTACTTACGCGTTCCTTTCAAAATAAGCTTGTAAGTTCAAATAGCTTTTATGATAATATCATTATCCAGTATACTAGAATTTAGAAGGTAGTTTGCATCTACTAACATGCTTGTGCAACAATGCTGGGAATACTGTGTGGTCATTTGTTTTGACAATTTTCACTTTAGCCGAATACGTTAGCAATAGGATATTATGTCACTGTTAGTCACTTTTGGTGTTGCAATAAAAATCCTTTGAATTGTTGTATTCTTGATAGTGTAATATCACAATTTCGAGTATAGTTGAAAATTAAAAAACAATTTAATGATGATTTAGGAAGTATTACTGTGACGAACGTGAAGAGAATGAAATCCCTCGTGACGTATATTCGACTTTTCAAGTACACTTGGAATTTTTGCTACATTCTTCTTCCAGTAATAATTATTGTTGGAGCCATTACAAACTTATCTATATTGCGATTTAAACAACAACGTCATGAAATTCATTTTACGCGATTTCTATCGGCTTGGAGTTATGGTAAAAGCGATTTTAGCAAGTACTTCTATTTTTTGGGCGGGTTTAAGCATTTTAACCGGATTCGTCTTACAACTCCGTGTAGCGGAATGGCTACAATCAATTGCCCACATTCAGCAACAGAGCGACAACACGACTCGTGAGCGACACCAGCAGCTTTACCGCCAAATTCAAATTTTCAATATTACTGTGCAAAGTTTCTTTTCCAACTGGACGCTAATTGCCTATCTCACAGGTGTAATCTGTGTTACCTGTCTCACTTTTGCCCTACTCAAATTCAGACTTCGACTTAACGGATTTCTGGTGATAGGATTTGCATACGTTGATGTTATGTTGATAGTACTAAGTTCTGTAATGCTCAGCTGGGCTGTAAGAGTCTCACAAGCATCTACCCAATATTATACTTGGAATAAGAGGGAGCCCATACTTGTTAGCAAGCTTGAGCAAAGTTTCCTTGCATCTTGTAGACCAATAGAGTTCAGCGCCGGTGGGTTCTTTACAATTTCCAGCAGAGACTTTTGCCTTAAGGTATATTTAAGTGTGATAATTGAAACCACGATTAATTTATTACTTAGCTATTAATCATGATGGAGCACGTTGTGCCATTTTTCTAAACACTAATCTTTTTTAGTTTTAATTTAGCTAGGAGTATATGCGGCTTACCCGCTCTAGATCTATCTACTACTTTCTAATTCACCTTAAATGAATCCTTTGCTTACATTATTGTGACACTATATAAAATCAGCTAATTTGAAGGAAGCATTTTGCCATTTGATAATGCACATAGCACTCAATTTTTATCTGTGTGAAGCAATTGCATTGCACTGACAAATGGGGAAACATGGCTTAACCACCAACCATCATTTCACCATTGCACTGACAAATGGGGAAACATGGCTTAACCACCAACCATCATTTCACAGTATGTCATCCCAATTGTAATGCAATACACTTTTGCCATGTAATTGCTCAATTTGCTCACGGTTAAAATCAATTTACACGTCCATTCGACGTGTTTTCGTCAGCTAGTATACTCTAAAATGTTGTTCAAGTTCTTAAAGTTAGAAACATAGACTTCTGATCAATTACGCAATAAATACCCTAAATCCTTGAATATCACGCGCGCGTAATATAAGAATTTTGTCAAAAATTAACCTAAACCTAACCACACAAAAATTTAGTTGACAGTTGTGTTATTCAGATACAATATTTCATAGTAATTCGAACTTCGACTTACTTTTGTTTAGTTCGTTGACTAGAACTTCGCGAGTTGTTGTATAAAACATCGCGTTCTCCGGAAATTGACATTGTTGGCTATTATCTAAGCAATCTATTAACTGCAATCCAGGCGGGTATAGGCAGTTGGTCACTAGCTCAATTGCAAATTGAAAAAATGAATAACATCTTTAGCTGCTTTCATTTAATTAAACTTGAATTTTAAATCGTGAGCTTAACACCAAACGGGATACTCTAATTTACACAAACAACGATTACATTATAAAATGTATTCGTTAAAACTAATTCCGTCGAAAGTTAAGCAACTACACCTTCACGACTCTTACCGGAATGGATGACAACGTGCGTGGCACAATTATTGTTTGGTATTTCTAAGCAATTTATTCATGCTGCTTGAAGATGGTTCTAGCTACAAATGTTCTGGGTTCGCAACCTATTTACTCTCATTGTCTTCAACTTAATTACTCTCAGTCTTTTGGTTTATTTTTCTAACAATATTTTTTTAGCAAGTCTATCAAAACTAGGCTACTTCAGGAGAAGACTAATGTTGAGATTATAGTCCTCGATTTTCTATTTCTCTATTCTGTGGACTTACTAATTTATTTATTACTTATGCCTACCATATAGCCCAGATTATTAAATATTACCAAACAAACCAACAGTTGCAATTGTTGAAAATGAATACTTTTGGGGCAATACCATGAACTGTATGTAAAATACGTCTTGTAAACTGAATTGAAAATCAGTAAATTTATCCATAATTACGCCAGAAACTGCTGCGTTGAGTCATTTGCTCATTATATCTAGTATATTCCGTAGAATACAAAACTTATTTATGTTTTAGAACCATCTGGAAAACCCTCCTTTCAATTCATCCTTAACCTCCTTAATTGACTCCGATTTATCGATTTATTTGTTTTCTAGGTTTTTGTCGTTCTCTGTTTTTGTTTGCTCGGTATTTGTAGTTCTCGGTTTTTGTCATTCTCGTTATTCTTTTCTCGGTTTTTGATTTCTCGATATTGACATGGAACACATGACACGACACGGTTCCATGTCAATACCGAAAAAACCAAAACCGAGAAAACCAAAACGAGAATACCAAAACCGAAAAACCTAAACCGAGAAAACCTAAACCGAGAAAACCAAACCCGAGAAAAAAAAACCGAAAACGGCCATAAGTATAATAGGGGTTTTCTCGATTTAGGTTTTCTCGGTTTTGGTTCCTCGGTATTTATTTTCTCGTTTTTGGTTTTCTCGTTATTGGCCTGCTACCGGTAGCTACCCTAGGATGAATTAAAGTAAAAACCATTGATTTTGTTGTTAATGTTAATTAATAGAACAATCTAAAATATCTTAAGGTTGCCTCGGTCGCAAATGCAGGAGGTCTAGATACGCTTCAAAGTAGTAGTTCTTCTAAAATCAAAGGATATTAAACGGTTTGACGTAGACGGTCGTGGAAGGTACCATTGGAAGCGTAATGCGTTTTACTATC
>VYYI01001110.1:0-22074 GCA_021029175.1 Bilobella aurantiaca
CACGGCTCGCACATTTCCTCACGCACTCGCCGATTTCCTCACGCACTCGCGAACATTCGCGGTCAAAGACGCGGTCAAAGTCAAAGGATTAGGAAAGTCCCTAAAAATTGTATTATTAAATTGAAATACAATGCTACTCAAGTAAGTTGGTGAAGTATAGTCTCCATGAAGTAAAGTTATTACACGATTTCTAGATTTTCTAAGATTAATTATTTTATATGATATTTTATACTTATTTTGTAAATTTACAACCAGTATATATTCACTTTTAACTTTGTTGTTAATTTAAGGGGCCAAATTGTAATGGGGCGTTAGACACTTCCACAGAAAATAAAAGCAAATTAAGCGAACCAAAACTATTTTATTTATTTGCTCCCTGTCAGTCTGGCTGTCAGTAGAGATACTGCGATTACCACAGGCTACATAACATTTCTCATTTATGTGTTTAAATGTGACTCCCATATATCTAGTATAGTTCAAGTTAATTTTTAAAGGTCTGAACCTTATAGACTTATTCTTAGCCTAACCTTTTTCATTGCTGTGGTATTGGCAGTGTGAATATGGTGTACCTGTGTTACAATAACCGTGGTCCACTGCACTTGCATGCTTGGGTGGAAAAGACGAGTACAAAATATAGTGGTGGGAATCACTCGACCGAAAATGTCCATAGCTCCACCTTACTATGTGTCAATTAAGGAAAGGGCTTTTGTCCACATGACCAATGTTAGATTTGGAGCTACCAACTGGTTTACAATTTAATTAATTTTAAGCCAATTGATTTTTCTAGGTACTTGAGGTACTTGGTACCTAAGTATCTTACATTTATAATTAATATATACCACTTCAAAAGCTCGTCGTTTATATTTTCAAATTACAAAATAAAATTGAAATAATAGTCCCGAATAAATAATCGGAATGCTGTTGTGAATGCAAGTGCAATTGAGGATTGTAGTGAATTATAGTTCTGTATTGTAATCCGTACACACGCACAGGCAAATCACTTTATTTATTGATTTATGTAGAGCAAAATTAACATGTCAACTTTAAGGAGAACAAATTTATTCACGGCCCGTATTCAAAGGGTTAAGCTTTCTACTATGTTGGAAAGGTGCCGGGTTAAAGTCCCGGCACCAGCAAAGCAAGAAAAAGAAGTATGGTAACAATGCATGGAAGCCTGTAATTTTGCGATGGGGAAGGTTGAACTTGTACGCAGGGTGTCCTGGTTTAAACCAATGGTTTAAATGATGGTTTAAATCAATTGGTTTTTATAAATAAACCATTGGTTTAAACCAAAGCAAAAAATAGCCTTAAAATCACCCGAAAGTTAGTAAAATTTATATATTTGACTAAATTTTCACCGATTACTTTTCAAAATCAAAGTCATTCTTGATTTGGAATGATACCTTACCAATAAATTTTCGCGTAGAAACGCTCCCATGAGCTTGCGACAATGGATTTTGGTGGAACGCAACTGTGCTTTTTAAGAAATTTGTCGCTAATAGACAAGAAATTAAAGATAACTTACAGGGGAGGTATATGTCATTAACACAGTTTACACCTTTCGGCCAACGACACACTGATGACTTTTATATGGTCTAATTGAAACTTTGGTTTAAACCAAATAAACCGTGGTTTCAACCAAAAACCCGTTTTTTTGGTTTATTTAATAAAAACCAAAAATAACCGGAAACAGTGCTTGTACGTGGTGCCCAGGTTGAGGTGTAGTCCTGTGGCCAGCCCCACTTTTATTGCCCAGCAAAACCAACTTTGTCTCACCCATCAGAACCTATCAGTCAACTCACAGGGGCGATGCGACTCTTCCCCACCATAACGCAAGAGCATGATGACCAGGTCATGAGCAAATGTCAAATCACAACAGAAACCTAACAAAGTTGAGAATAAAACAAAATTTTACAAAATATTGTAACAGCCCCAGTACTTGAAGTAAATATTTATCCTAAGAAGCCCACGCTAATGCTGTGTACATTTATATTCAAAATAAAACTTACTGCGGCGCACCGAAACTACTCTGTTGAATATCTATCAAATACCTCCTGCGTCTCTTTATATGACAAATTTGAGATTCTTGCGAAAAGCCATGTCAAAGAAAAAATTTACGACATTTTACAAATGAACTAAAACGGAAACAATGTTTCCGTAAAGCGTCTCGTAGGGCGCAAAAATGACTATGCTACATCGCCGTTGCAATTGTAACTTTAAGCACTACAAAAAATCAATTGATTTCCACAGCTATAATAAATGCGCTATGGCCACACGGAAATAATATAAATAACCATAAATAAGTGTTGTATTTTAAAAAAAATTATATTTAAAGTATTGGAAGTCTCTCAAGTAGTATACCACTATATAGGTACCGGGGCTCTCATATATACTTTTCGGTAACTGTAATAAGTCATTAATTAGGTGCCAGGCTTCTAATATGAAAATTACGGTAAATGATGTAGCTCATTAAATGACTGACCACTTTTACGAAATACGTAATAAAATTAATAAAAAAATAGAAACTGTCGTTAAATTGTTAATGCCCTACCTTTAAATTTGGACTAAATATACAATACATTTACAATATATTTTCACTCTATTGTTTTAAGTATTATCCAAAGGTCACAAACCCAGACTTTTTGAAAAACTTAAAACTGTTGATCTAGTTTACGCAATAAGCAAATTTTTCTGAAATTAGGAGCAAGTACCGTTGACATTAGCCAATATCGTCGACTCAGGGAGAATCATGGTTCCTCGCGTCCAGTTCAAGATTAACTTGTCCGTGTGCAAAATTAGTAAACAATTTTTGCAAGAAAATCGGGCTTTGTCAAGTTACCACCTCATCACCGTCAAGTTACCACCTCTTTTTTATCAACGTCAAGTTACCACCTAGTTTCGCCACCTCACTTTAATATCACGGTATAGCAAAGCGTCAAGTTACCACCTCATCACCTCAAACTTTTTTGAAAAAGATAAGGTGATGAGGTGATAACTTGACACACCACCACCGGTGTGTCAAGTTAAATTGGAAAATAAAATTAGGAACCAAAATTGACACTTTTAGAAGAAACTAGACAAATTTCGATTTTTGTAAAATTTTGAACACTTATAGTATAAATGGAACTGAATACGAATTTGATACCGGTTTTCATAGAAACTCAGCCGTGTATCCTACAAAGGTCATTAAAGTACATTTATTTTCTAAAAAAAATTTATAACACAACTAATTGAATTAGTTTCCGTGGATCAATTTGTCAATATAAAACGTCAGTGTTGTTGAAACTAGTTTAATCGACAATTATAATTGCGTTTGATAATTTATGCAAGTGTCGCCATGAATTGTTATGATCCACCAGTATTTTTTATATACTATCTTATCGATGTTCCTGACGAACATGATTTAGAATTATCACAAATTATATTACGTATTAAGTATAATGTGTATGCCTACACCCTTAATACAGGAGGTTATTATGTAAGCATACTAGCGAAGAATGGAAAACGCCATAAATACGACGGCAAAAACTCAACAACTTTGGAATCCTACATACCACAAAATGTTTATACAATAAGTAGTTGTGTACTTGTTAAGAGAATGATTATTTTCAAAAATGTATTGCAAATTGTAGCACTAAAATGTTCATTTTTATTCGTTTGTTTCTTTTTTAATTTTAAAAGGCTCTATAGATCTTCGCTTTCGAACAATTCAATTTTTTGCGTATTTATGTTTTTTGAGAAATAAAGCACCACACAATACTTACTAAATCAAACATATATCATAAAATGATTTTATGAGTACGGATTTTAAAGTTGGGTTTGAATTAAGTTATGATTTAAAAAACTTAAGCTAAAGCATTTGGAAATTTTATATTCTGCATCCTTTCGCCGTGTTCAAAAATTTACAAGCAATAAATTTTTATTGTGTTCTGTGGCAGAAAAATTACTTAGTTTTTATTATTGATCGAGCAAAAGATTTAAAAAAAAATTACAATTGAGGTGATGAGGTGGTAACTTGACACACCGGTGGTGATTTGTCAAGTTACCACCTCGTCACCTCACTTTTTCTTGCAAAAATGGCGGCCTGAGGTGATAACTTGACGGTTTGTTATCATTTGCCATAGGAGTGAAGTGATGAAATTGAGGTGATAAAAAGGAGGCGGTAACTTGACACACCGGTGGTGGTGTGTAAAGTTATCACCTCATCACCTCATCTTTTTCAAAAAAGTTTGAGGTGATGAGGTGGTAACTTGACGCTTTGCTATACCGTTATATTAAAGTGAGGTGGCGAAACGAGGGAGTAACTTGACGGTGATGAAAAAGAGGTGGTAACTTGACGGTGATGAGGTGGTAACTTGACACAGCCAAAAAATCGAGCATTCGAGATGACGCTGTCCTTAAATCTGTGTACATTAACCCGGTCCAAACGAAAGAAGAAAGGATCCGTGATGCAAAGTTACGAGCCAAAGCAAAGGAGCTAAAATTTCAATCGTCAGTATCAAATTTTCAAATTCGAAATGGGGAATTAATCACCACACACAAATGGAAGTAAAAGTTTACTTGGTTGACGAACATGGAGATAGCATCAGACAATAATTAGGAATTTTGTCTTTTTATTTTGCTCTTTTTTCATCTCTAATTTTCAACTGTAAAACTACCGACTGTTGCAAATATAATTAGGTTTAATTCCTTGATCGTTAAGGTCCTTGACTAGTTACGGCACTTTCTGTGAATGAATTGAATGAAGGTCATTTTTAAATTATTTGTATGGCAAGCATCCTTCTTCTTGTAAATCTCGTTCGGAAAATGAGAAGTGATATTTAAGCAACGCCAAAAGTCAATGAACTACTTTCTGCAAGTTTTTAAAGTCAAAACCATCTCCAATTTTTAACATTTTCTCTAGTACTTCTAGCTTCATGGGCTTGTAGCTGAAAAGGAGCTTTAAGTAACCTTAACAAAACTAGGCAAGGAAAGGGCAGGGATATTGACTTAAGGTTGTAATCAAGCTGGCACAACGAACAATACGTCACGTTTTGATGTTTTACGGGCTTAAAGCACAATAGCAGAAAAATCCTCGATTTACGGCCGTAGCTTTTGCCTGATAATTGCAGTGCGGCTGAGGGTAGTTAGAATTCTCTCGAAGATAAGAATGCTCTTATCCCTCATTTCCAAATTCTTTGACAGTGCAAACTTATCCCAAAAAATTGGGATAAAGTTAGAAGCAAGGCATTTGCTAAAAAGAAAATTGAACTAGTAAACTTTTTAGCGGCTGATTAGAGGATTTCAACCAACGTTCTACGGGTTGCTAGTGAAGAGAGAGAAGCTATAAACCACTGGTTTTCTGGAACTGTGTTGTGTTACTAATTGAATGGAGCCATAAACTTACTCTTCTAGTGTTTGAATTGGTTTCTCCATAACTCGTTTAATTGTTCGGTCGAAAATCCCTGAAGGGCTGCCATCCGCGTTATAGGACCCTGTAGATTTGGAAGTTGATTTTTAAGAAAAATTTGATAGAATCGATGTTTTTTTTGAGGAAGTAAGTGTTATGATTTTGTGTAAAACCTTTTACAAGAGAGCGATGTTGAAAAATTAAGTATTGAACTAAGGGAGTTTTAACCCCTAAACCACCATATAATTTAGGTAAATAAATAAATAGCTCTTTTATCCAATGTCGTTTGTTTTTCCATATATAAGCCAAAGTTATACTTATAAAGTTCTTTAGACAATTCATTTGTAACATTTAAAACTTTAGGTAGAAAGAAAAAGGATGTAAAGATAAAGTTGTCTAAAGTTTTTCATTTAAAGAAAGCTTCAATTTGAGTATTTTAGATTTAAGTTTAAAATTTTTGACTTTATACTCAAAATGCTATCCTCCCAATTTTTTTAGTTACCGTGATCTTTAACCCTCAATAAAGGTGTATTAAAACTTAGTTTTGGCCACTTCCCAAAGATAAGGTATTCGCAGTTTCTTTCATCAAGTTTAATGTCATTATAATGGCGGTGTCATCAGCATACGCACTTAAATTTGCTTCAGGATAGTATGTGAAAGGAGGTTTCTTTATTAAGTAGCGTATTAGCTACTTTAGGAACGTTTTGTCCGTCCGTCCGTCCGTCTGTCCGTCTGGTTGCGCGATAACTTTTGAACGGGTTAACTTTTTTTTAATCTGTTTGCGGGAGAATTTTCTTAGGGTCAAGAGTGAGGCTAATTTCGAAGATGGGTCATAGGGGTCATACCCCTCACCCTCATTTTGGCGACCCCCTAAATGACCCCCAAATCCGAAAAATCGGTTTGGTCGAATTTTTGCTAGTTTTGCATGAACCAAAAAGTTATGATAATTTCAAGCACCTAAATGACCCCCTACCCTTCATCCTTTGTATCAATGACCCCCTAAATGACCCTTCCATCCGAAAAATCCGATTTTTCGGATTTTTGCGAGTTTTACATATTACGAAAAGTTATGATGTGTTCAAGGACCTCAGTGACTCTAGACCCTTTCCCCCTATTAACATGACCCCTAAATGACCCCCAAAACCTAAAAACCAAAAATTCTGGATTTTGAAAATGTTTGCATAAAATGGAAATGTACGATGTCACCATGCATAAAATGGAAGGCTATGATGGTACCAATGACCCAGCGGACCACTGACCCTTTACCCAAAAAGTGCGATGACCCCGAAATGACCCCCAAAATTGAATTCTCTGATTTTTGCGTAAAATAAAAAGCTGTGATTGCACCAATGATCCGATTGACTCCTGACCCATTCCGCGCAGTGTGATGACCATGTAACTGACCCTCAAAACCGAAAAATCTGCGTTTTCGGGGTCTTATTTGTCTTATTTGAAGTAGTTCAATACGCTACTTCGTTACGTGCGTTTGCAACGGTTTATTTTAAGTAAATCTGTATGTAAATTAGACAAAAAGGGTTCGATAAACAGAGAATATATAACAGGGAAACCATAGGTCCACTTTGCTTAACACCTTTAAGCACAGGAATAGGTGAACCACAGTTCAATTCAATTCAAGCTTATTTAAGCGTCTTTCCCTATCATTCTAATGAAAGATTGATCTTCCTAGAGTCTGACAACTGAGAAATTATGTTAAAAATAACATTAAATTAGAACAAATAAAAATATTGCTGATACATGTATAAATAGTTGAAAGAATGTTAACAGTTAACGATTACATAAGTTTCTTTATAGAAGATAAAAATTGAGTCGATAATTAATTTGGAAAAATTGTAACTAATCAGAGCTTTCTCAAAAAACTTGAGAAAATGTTGTCGAAAGCTGATTGTTGATCTAGAGAGAGGACGGCAAAATCATTTTCAGAATTTAAATTTTCGGATTAAAAAGAATGGTTATCAAACATTGATCGACCTAGTACATAACAGGTTTGATACTTTCCAATTAATTCCGGCAGTACAGCTAATTCTATTTTTAACAAGTCATAATAAATTTAGATAAGGGAGAGCACTCTCGACGTGCTCAATCCCCACTTAATCTTTATTAGCCTCAATCAGTTTCAAGCAGAATACTGTATATGAGTAGAAGTGGGGGACTTCCAAGATTTGTGTGGGAGGGCCTTAGGTTAGTTATTTTAGAAAATTGGAGACCGATTATCTTATCTAACACAGACTGCAAAAATTTTGCCATCATGATTAATCAACTCATCGACAGTCAGCTGCTTAATGCTCGAAATTCAAAGCCGATTTTATGATCGAATTTCAAAGTTTTAAAGCCATATTAAAGCTAAGTTTATAAATTTTACAACGAAATTGGTCTATAAATGATATTTTAGGATCCTAAGCTAAAGTTGTGCATATGCGATATATTCAAACAGAGGGAGCAACAGAAAGATTTCCCTAGTTCGTAAAAATTGAAGTATCTTAAATACTTATTAGTCTGGTTGGTTGAATTTTTGTTTTTGAATTAGAGTGTTGGGCAACTAACAAGCATTGGGTTTTTTTTCAATTTGTGATATTGTGCTTGAATAAAAGCGACTTGAAATAAGTTTTAAAAGTTAATGAGTTGAGTAGAAAACTAGCAATCTTAGATGTTCCGTTAGGCTTATCTAGTATAAATTGTTAGGCTTGAGTTATCAGATTTTGGTTTAAATTTAATGTTACATTACATTCCCTTTAATACAAGTCTCAATGCATGATCCATTTTAAGAAGCCGAAGTCAAACGAACTACCAACATTTGTCATATGATAAAAACCACTCACATCAATTTTTTTTTATTAAAACCACCGTTTCTGCAAAAACAAAATTTAGGCAAACGTTAATCCTTGGAAAGTGCAATTTCTTTAGCAAACGGTTGAGCGGTTATCGGGCATAACTCCCTTTGGTAACTTTTTTCCAGTTTATAACTATCACCTTAGAAATTAACCGTAAAACAATGAATTGAACCCTTTTTATAACAACATGTATATCAATTATATCCTATTTAAACCGATTGAGCAATTCTACAACATACTGAAAGAACATTAGGTGGTAAGGATAGCCAATTTTCAAAGCCATATTATTCAAACCAATCTTTACTCACTCCACACCAAATGTAGAATCAATACATTTTTCTCGAAAATAATGTTACAAACATGTGCTGTGAGGCACCTTGATTTTATTTATTTATGAAGAAGTTTTAACGTCAACAACTAGAAACGGTCCCCATGGAATGTAAACTGTCTGCACCTCCAAAGTGCAGTGCGGGTCTGTGTAGTTTAGAAAGCCATCTTTTAGATTCCAGGCCAATGTGTGTCCAGCCTGACGATATACGAGAAACCAGAGGCTGTATTATTGTAAGATAAAATTAGCGTACTCTGGTTAGTGAACAGTAATACTGAATTCTTGAAAATCGTGGCTTGCTCGTAAGTAGTAAATTTTTTACTAAAGAGATTGATACAAATATACCTACAAATATTTTCTAGTGACTGTATACTTACCTTGACTGGAACTCCACAACGGGGTAATGTGTATGAGGAGGCAATTGGGACTTTAGTGGCAACAAGAAAGCATTCAATTGAAACCGTGCCTCAGCATGATGTAGCGCGGAATCATCAGTTAAGCATGTACAGGTTGGTAGCACTTTTAAGTTTTCTGGTATACTTTGAAATCCGAGTTGTAAACATATTTCCGTGTTGCTTATCAGAAATTTTTTGGTACTAAATATAATTGCATTTTTACATTCTTGTCCAAACATAAATATTCAACTGTACAAAATAATTTTTGAGGTTACCCGTTAACTTCCATCAAGACGTTTTTCCCAGCTGTTTTAATTGTTGGAACTCCTTCCTTTTTGTCAGGGAAGTAAATATCATTTCCCGTAATTCTAAAGGGCATTTTCTGAACTTGAATCATGGCGGTTAGATTCACCGATACCATTTCTTCCTAAAAGAAAATTTTAATTCATTTAATATATTTTCAAGCCCAGACGGTATTTAAAAGACGCCAGTAACAAATGTGGTGTTCAAGTCTGACCTAGCTTTAGCAAAATAAATAAATTCCTGAGATTAATAGGTTGCATAAAAATGCCTATATAAAAGGTTATATATCTTAACACCTCACAGTCACACTAACACAAGATCAAATTTAAAGCTAAAAAGGTTTCTGGGTTTTGACTCGCTGCCGAGAAAATATAAAACATTAGTACAAAATGCAACATGATTTGTTACAGGATATGTAAATTTGAAATGAAGCATTAAATATACAACGAACCGGTTCTATGGTTATGGCAAAGGAGGTTGACACCAAAACCAGGATTACTGCAACTATGGAAGAAACCATTTTACTGTATTATTTGAGGTGGTACAAAAGCTTCAAAATTAATGTTGTAGGTGTTAAAATTTTGACGGAATTTATACCAATCAGCAATGCCGTTTGCTATGAGCAGTTTAGTGGGTTTGCTTTAGGTATGCGAAAGCCAAGCTTCATTTTTACATTCCCCTTTTAATGTGAGTTTTGTATTTTCTATTTACTATGCTATTAAGTTTGTTGTAAACGTATCGTTTTAAAGATTTTCTGGTTTCGTCTTCATAAATAAGATTAAATTCTACTAACCTGACCGTTATTTGTCGATGCAAGAACGACGCGTTTTTTATATTAATAAGGTATATAAGTTATTTGTAATTCCCACTTGGCGGCTGGTTAGCATGCAAGTGAGTGGGTAGGGATATGGTAAACAGGACTCATATGCATACGCTTATACAATGGTTGTCTTCAGAATTGTCTCAAACCGTGAGAAATTGTATCAAATAACTTTTGTATCTTCTGATGGTACAGTATAATCACGACCACAAGGGCATACACAAGGTTGTATTAGAAATATTAGAATTATTGTGGCAATAACGCCACACAGTGGAGCAGAGCATTAGAGTGATCTGCCTGAGTTGTGATAGGGCAGTTTGCATACTGTCTTAAGACAGTAGAGTCCTAGGGGCTAGGACTCTAGTAAGGGGGGAACTGTGGCGATAACGCCACACAGTGACGCAGAGCATAAGAGTGAGTTGTTGAGGTCTCTGGAGCAAAAGGCCCTGGCCAGCGCAGTGGATAACACTGCCAACTTTACCTTTTGCTCTGTCGCTCACAATAATTAATTTGAGTAACTGAGCTAAGTAACTGAATTCCTAACCAAGAATTTCAAATTCGTTTCCAATTGCATGTTAACTTTATTTCAATAAGCATTTTAAACGCTATCTGCGGATTTAATGACCAATTAAAGTTACTTGCTTTCGGATACTCTAGACATTTCGCTAAGAAGATTCATTTTCTTGTAAATTGTCAGCCTAGCCAAATGTTGAAGCAAAGCTTGATGCAAAATTACTTTAGCTTTAAAGCCTGTTTTTGTTAGGTATTAATGCCACGTGGAATTTACTGTTGAAATAGGGAGAAATCGCATTGGAAACAGGAATATTTTTCTAGGCAAATTCCATTTTTTAACCTTGAACCTCCTCGAATGCAAAAAACAATATGCTAACCTTGAATATTTTTTTAGGCAAACTCCATTTTTTAACCTTGAACCTCTTCGAATGCAAAAAAGAATATGTTAACCTTGAATATTTTTCTAGGCAAATTTCATTTTTTAACCTTGAACCTTTTCGAATGCAAAAAAGAATATGTTAACCTTGAAATGCCTCTTGAAAATTGAAGCTTACCGTATAATGACGAGTTCCTTACTTGCTTACTATTGCAATTAATATCTCGAATAGTTATAATATTTGGGCAAGCAGTTATTAAGATGTAGGAATCAACATTTGGGACATGCAAGATACTTACAATGCGATCATGTTGATTTGGAGTATGGCGAAGACAAATAAATATATCGTGTGCAATTTGAATTTTCAAAATCGTAGCTTCAAGATATCAAAACATTATTATGGAAACGCTTGTGTACCAATATGAATAAGGGGTTTATGGAGATCGAGAACGAATTTATCCGCCGGGCAAAAAAGCCCAACGTTGCTTGTCTTAATATTACAAAAATTAAGTTTCCTAAAGAGACGATAAGAATTCACATTTCTGAGCTATCTCAAAAAATTGAAACACTACGTTACGGAATACTCTCTTGACGGGTAGCTTATGTGAAAAATCTGCATATGCTAATTGATAATGTTGGGACGTAAGTCCGACTAAATTGTTTCTTGAAGAAGATTAGAATTCTCTTCGTAAAATTGCATGTGAGTCGATGATTTTTCTGTGTGATTATCAATAATTTGACTCCAAAAATTGTGCGTAGGAAATTGGTAGTGTATCAAATGGGTTACTTCAATAGGTACGTTTGAAAGGTGTGGGTAGTAATACCCCTTCTTTCGAAATACAATAAAATGCAAAACACTAATTAGAACATTGGTGACACCTCTGTTGCGTTGGTGCATAGTTGGTAAATTGGTCGGAGCTTCTATTGTATTGCTCTAGGTAGCGGCATCTGCTTGAAGTAATAACAAGTTCAATCATGCAAAAGCCTGATTTATTTTTTCGTTGTCTGTTCATGGAATGTTATTAATTAACTTTTTCAAATTGGAGTTTATTGCAGCTAGATCTAGATTTAGATGTAGTAATCTTAATAACTACGACAATGGATGCGTTGTTTTATTCTTCATCAAATCACGGAAATTTTTTTTGACCTTCTTATTATTTGTGTCTGATTGTATTTGGAAAATCAATAATTCCTCTTTAGTTCCTAATAAAAACAGATCTGCAGCCAGTCGCAGAAACTTTAGCAATTTGAAATGAACAATTAATACTAATCCGGCTAAAAAAATTGGCCAAAACTAAAAATTATGAAGGGAAAAATTAAATTTTGAAATAATGTCTGAAGGGTTAAAGGGACCCTTATCTACTTGGCGTCCCCTTTCCCCTTCTAGTGTGCCCAGACTCCCGCTCGGACTCACCGCACACACCAAAAGGGGAGGAGCTATATCGCGCCAGGCCAAGCAACCTCGCGCCACTTCCCAGCACTCCGTGCATCTATCCCAGCTACTTCCCATGTCGCAGGGAAGCACTCTGGAGGAGACTTGTTCCGGAAGCCACCGAGCAAGGACCTGCGTCGCTCCCTCTCGTCACTTCATTTCTTTCTTGTTCATTGCGGCTTAGTTTGTGCCTCAATAAAAGCAGTGGCCTTCGGGTCCTGTCGTTGCACAACCGTGACCTTTCGACCTTTCATCGAGTTTGGATCAGGAGAGCAAGGCAGGTCCTTTGGCATTTTGGATCCCCAGTCCCCCTAGCCCTTTTACATCTGACCCCTCGAGTCCCTTGCCCTTTGCCCCTAGAGGATCTGCAACCTCTCACATGGTGGAAGTGCAGCGCTTTCCCCCTCTACGGAGCAAGTGAGCTTTTGACCCCATTCCCTGATCCTTGACTCCTCCAGCTCTCAAAATTTTGAAATTTTTTATAGGGAACCCATCCCTTCCCAAAATTTTTAGAAATTTTGTTTTTAGGTTTCCCCAAAATTTGGCTTATGCCACCCGGATTAAATGATTGTCAAATCCCGGCTGAATTGAATAGTAAACTTATTTATTTAAATTGGAACCTAAAATCTAAATAAAACTCTTTAACATTTTATTGACATTTTATTATTATTATTGAAAATAAAATATAATTGTTTTTAATGGGAAGGTAAAGTCCGGGAAAGACATTTCTCGGGGAAAATCTTGGGGAGGAAAAGTCTCGGGGAGGGAAAGTCTCGGGGAGAAAAAGTCTCTTGGAAGGAAAGTCTTGGGAAGGAAAAGTCTCTGGAAGGGAAAGTCTCTGGAAGGGAAAGTCTTGGGGAGGGAAAGTCTCGGGGAGGGAATGTCGTTTAAAAGAAAAGTCTTGGGGAGAGAAAGTCTCACGGAGGGAACGTCTTGGAGAGGGAAAGTCTCGGGGAGGGAAAGTCTCGAGGAGGGAAATTCTTGGGGAAAAAAATTCTCGAGGAGGGAAAGTGTCGGGGAGGGAAAGTTTCGGGAGAGGAATGTCTGGGAGAGAAAGTCTCGGGGAGGGAAAGTCTTGGGGAGGGAAAGTTTCGGGAAGGGAATGTCTGGGAGGAAAAGTCTAGAAGAGGGAAAGTCTCGGGAATTGAATGTCTGGGAGAGAAAGTCTCGGGAGGGAAAGTATCGGGAAGGGAACGTCTGGGAGGGAAAGCCTCGGGGAGAGAAAGTCTCCGGTATGGAATGTCCGGGAGTGAAAGTCTCGGAGAGGGAAAGGTTCGAGGAGAGAAAGTCTTGGGGAGGGAAAGTCTCGAGGAGGGAAAGTCTTGGGGAAAGAAATTCTCGAGGAGGGAAAGTCTCGGGGAGGGAAAGTTTCGGGGAGAGAAAGTCTCGGAAAGGGAAAGTCTCGGGGAGAGAAAGTCTCGGTGAGAAAAAGTCTTGGGGAGGGAAAGTCTTAGGAAAAAAGGGTCTTGGGGAGGGAAAGTTTCGGGGAGAAAGTGTCTCGGGGAACGAATGTCTCGGGGAAGGAAAATCTCAGGGAAGGAATGTCTCGGGGAGTGAAAGTCCGTGTGGAAATGTCCGGAAGGGAAAGGTTTGTCTTCTTACAAGGGAGACTACCATACTGTCGGTCGACCCTGAGTAAGTGATGCATTCCAACCCTTAGTTTAGACCCTGTTTACTTTATTTTGACAATAATTTGTCTGCAAGACTCATAAACAAACTTGGCGAAAAAGTTTGAAATTTCGAAAATTCACTTATTTTCAACTATTGGAATCCTGCAATTCTCTATGTAAATTCCCATAAGAATTTTTTTGACACACATTTTTCTACACCAAGAGGTTTTGCGCATGTTAAGATTAGAGCTTCAGAACGTTTTCCTTTTAATCTAGTTGATATCGGTTATTGTAACCAGGAATACAGTCACAAAACGATTATGCTGAGCGTATGTATATATTTATTTACCTAAGTCGTTCAATGTAAGTAAAGCGTTGCTATTATTGGAGTTACAAAAAAAATCAACTGTGTTCAAAAGACCCAAATTCCTGCAGCTGTACAATTAATTTCAGGCATCAAGCCGTCAAATGGAACTGTTTGCCAAAATAAAAGTCCTTATGAGAATTTTAAAGGAGAATTTAAAGTTTCCAAAAGTCCCTCCTTTGAAAGATTTGAAATTTCAAAATATTGCGACAAATAAGTTTATGAGTCTTGCAGACAAATTATTGTCAAAATTGGGTCAAAATAGTTCAAAATAAGGGTTGGGATGCATCACGTACCAAGGGTCGACCGACAGTATGGTAGTCTCCCTTGTTAGTAACGTCCAAATTCCAAAACGGTTTAATGTTACAGTTGAAGAGAAAATTTTTAAACTTTAAAGTTACAAATGAGTTGTGCTTAAAGTTTTGGAACCTAGCAGCCAACTCTGCTAGACGTGAAATGGGATATAATTTTTGTTTTAAATGATACGAAAGATACGGCCGTACCTCGCGTCAGGTTTGTGTCCTCCCTTTGTGGACTAGACCCGAAAAGTAGCGGAATGTGACGGCTAGTCTGTTGTGGCAACATCTATGTTCATAAGTCATTTCTTTATCTCTACCCAACATTTTATTTTGCGCATCCGTTTTGCGGGAATTTCAAATAACGCTTTTTCTCCTTTAGTTGCGTAGACGATAGGGAGGCATACGGCAGTGTATTTCATGGAGTTACTGCAATGGCAATGATTGAGGCCTAAACGGTGTGGGTATAAATACCCCCTCCATCAACATACATACATACATAAAGTAGAAGAAATCCGATTTTTTGGATTGGGGAAACGGGCGCATCTAAGGGGATATATTATTGAATTTTCTAACTTATTCGGACGCTATCCCCACTTAGAATCGTCATTTTTCGCGTGTTAAATCACATAGGAATTCTGAACAGTTTCAAAATATTTGAAAACAAATATCCGCTGTTAATTTTATTATAAAACCAATGTAGTAAGTGTGTCTGATAACATATGTAACAATTATGCCGAGTAGTACAAGGTCGCGAGGTTCCATTAAAGGTGGGAGCAGGTGTCCAAAAATAAGTTCCGAAAAAAATTATTCCGAACAAATAAAAATTTCCAAAATAAGCTCCGAAAAAATATTCCGAAATAAAAGTTCCGGAAAATAATTCCGACTAAAAAAACGACAGAATATATTCTTCAATTAAAAATTTAAATAATAACTTGTTGGATTATGTAGTTGCGGTGATTGTTAAGTGATTATGCGGTGGACAAGCATTATTGAATTAAAAAATGCTAATTGTGCTCGCTTTAGCGCTCCTTTGCTTTTAAGAAATTAGTATACAGAAGGAACCGGGGCGTCCTAAAAAATTAATATTAAAGAATCCTCCTGTCCTAGAGCGATTTTTTTACTAGTATTCTATAATTATTTAACTTTGTCAGAGAATGCTGTTGACCTTGCACCTCATAAAGTTCCGATGACCACTCTTCGTTTATTTTAGAAATGTTAGTCTAAATTTTGCAACAACCTTGACTTTTCAAACTTATTAGAAAGATTCAGAAAGGCAATTATAAAATAGATCCTAGTCGACAAGAAACTCACCAACAACAAACTACTTGTCCAGGATATATACAAAAACTACGACTTGGAAATCCAAATTCTGTTTTTCTTTTTGAATCAATTTTATTAATACTTTAAAGTACCAAGCGTGATGAATGTTACATCTCTTTTCTTGACACAAATGTACGTAGTCTCAAACAACAAAATTATCCCATTCATTGTTGCCTGAAAAATTGTCCATTTTTGAAAGAGTTCTAAAGACGTAAGGACTAAACGAAATTGTATTGGTCTCTTGAACAAGCTCGCCTGGCGTTGCATTGTATATTAGTTCTCTACCTAAAACCACTTTATCACCGAAAAGCTTTTTAACGACAGTGTTCCAGTCGAGATGGACAATAGTAACCCCTCGAAGTTGATAGTCGCCAAATCGTAAGTTGTTGACTGCCACCGTGTTCTTTGCTAAAAGTGACTTTCTCAGGGAAATGATGACCATTGTGTTGGGAACGTAGCGATGATTGTCAGGGAGTCCGGTGTCCGTGCTTCCGAGCGGATAGTCAAGAGATGCTATGATAACATTGGCCTTCTTGATATCTGCCAGAAAGTCTAGAGTCGGATCGCTCACCGCCGTACCTCTCGTAGCAACGAACCCTTGACCACTGTGGCCTTCAAAGCAGTACGTGAAATTCTTTCTAGTAAAATGAAGTTAAAAAATGTGATTAATTTGGAACAATAAAAATAAAAACATACAACTGAAAATTAACTTTAAACATTGCCAAAAGTAGAAGTTCGAGTGAGACAGTACTTGGATTTAGAGATATGCGATAAAGGCAAAACAATGGAAATTGAAGCGTTATGTTAAGATTGAGAATATTTTTCAAATAAATTAAGAATGCTCATTGCATAAACAAAGTTCCAAATGATTAACGGCCCAATTTCTTTCACTTTTTGTGCCACAATGTAATATGAAATTATATCAAACTTAATAAAAAAAATTTTTTTTTCAATTACAGGATAATATCTTTAATTCTATTGGTTTCATAAAAGTAGACTAAAGCAGAATTTTATGAAAAAAAAAGTATAACCGCAATAAATTTTTTGAACGAATCATTATAAATGCATGCAAAGCAATATTTTGTCGTTCGTATTGAAAATCTTAGTTTGTGATACTTGCTGTAATAAAAAAATTCCATTTCGGTATGTTGAACTTACAATTTTAATTTGTCCATTGTTGCCTTGACTAGCCGTTGAATTGCTAAATCTAATTGTCCAGCTGGGGCGCCATGGTCGTTAAAATACTCTTTTTTCTGTTCGGACAACGCATTAGCTTTCAAAATGTAATTGGCATTGCGTTCTGGCTTGCATTTGCTGTTTGAACAACACAATTCTGTTGCGGTTTTCAAAGCAGTCGCTCTTTCCTCGAAGAAAGGTGCAAGTCTTTTCCTTTCAGCTACCGCTTCCTTAAATATGTTTTCGTCTCTCTCATCAGTAATATTAGTCTTATCAAGAATCGTTATGATATCAATTTTATTGTGTCTTTTATTGTTCCAGTCCCGTAGGTCTTTTTCCATCTTATCATAAGCCTCATTCTCGGTAGCCTGTATAATGCCATTAGTTCCACGACTTCCATCAGCACTTGGAAGGAGAACCATGGTCACATTTTCGTTTTGTTTGCATCGATATTTGGCAACTGAAAAAGCCGTTGCTCCGTTTCCACCGTACCCGGATAGGATCAAAGACTTGTTTTCCTTCGCGGCAATGTGTAGGTGTGCTAGCACAAGCGCTACTAATGTTCCTTCTGCCCAAAGCCGAAAGCCAGCAGCTGAGAGACCATTAGATGGCCCATCATGTTTTTTGAGAAAGTTTTTTGCAACTGCAGTAAGAGTAGGTCCTGTCGTGTCTTTGTAATCTGTTGCGGCTGCCTCGAACTCTTTGTTCAACTTGGAAAGGTTATCCAACGTTAGCTTTATTGTAGCTGACGCGAAGAAGGCGGCGTAGCCCAAAAAACCCAATAGGACAAGAAAAAACTTCATTTTCTTTTGTATTTATATTAAATATTTTTTTGGTGAATTTAATACAGCACAGTTAACTACGGTATATTTTTCAACTCTTTGAAAGTTCTAATTGTGCTCAATGAAATGTGTCCGTTGCTGAGGCGGTTTTATACAATATTTGCAAAGGTAGGTTTGATGAAGTATTCTGGTCGTTGAGAAACAAATCAAATTGGTTAAGCCAAGTACATTACATACTTTCTCTACGACGCTATCGACACTTAATAAAAAAAAACAAGTACCCAATTTTAATATTGGTTGTAATATTGTGCATAATTAGATCTGATATAAAGATGCTATTGAAATGAAGCATTATTAATCTTATTATTAATACGTAATTATGTTCAAAGAATTAGATGTTCTTGTAAAAAAAAAAGCAAGCAACCCCAACACATAAGGGTTCTGTTAAATGTCTCGCCTGACCTAGAGCAAATGCCATGTGACCAGAAAATCAAAACATTTTCAACATCCTTGGAGAACAAATAGGAACTCAAGCTACAGTACACAGTTCTGTAGTATGCACTATCATAAAGTATTTCGTCTTTTAAATGGTGTTTTCTAACAATCTTGGCGTATTGGTTTGTGTTCAGTTGGCCAGCATCTACATTCAAAATACAAAAATTCTGCCAATGTTGTATATTATGAACAGGGACAACATGAAGGAGCATTTTAGTGGCACGGTCTCTCTTTCAGTGTTTAAGGAAAGTTTGACCGCAAGCTTCTAGCATGCCTTTTGTCAGATGCTGGGCACAGCAATAGCGTAGTAGTTTATAAGATCTCTGAACTATTCTACTAAAAGAAAAATCTTTTGGTGTTAGTGAAGTGGTTCCAAACAAAACATTTCAAAAACATTACAAAATCACCAATTACAAAATTCAGTTAAAAATTATGTCCCTTAGTATTCCTGCGTTTAAAATCAATAACTACAATCTATCGAATTCAAAAACACCGAAACACCGAAAGGAGAACTTCAGAGTAGAGTACAGGGGGTGTTTCGACCCAAAATCTCTGGGTTAGTCCGATATGAGAAAAAAAAACCTTTTTTCCACCCGCCCTGAGCCGACCCCTCATCCTAAACCGCTCTTACATGACATCAAATTCTAAATTAACTTTAGTTAAGCCTCTCAGTACTTGACAATGTGACCTATACCCTATCCTACACAACATGTTACGACTATACTAATCAGTAAACAATCGTTGACCTCTGTAACCAGTGACCTCTACTTCCGGTAACCACTAATCGCCATATAAAGGAGCGTTATTTGACATTCCCGCAGAGCGGATGATCAACATGAAAGGAGAGGGTAGGGATGTGGTAGGGCTAAGGACTCATTAGTCCAGGACTAGTCGCCATATTAAACCGTGAATATCAACCTGCCCGTGATGACTATATGAGAAATTTGTATTAGTAATCCCTATCTCATTTGTCTTGTTACGACTATGATAATTGGTAAACAATTGTTGACATCTATGACCAGTGTAAAACATTAAATTGAATTTGGGCATAAAGGTAAATGTAGTAGTATTACACAAAGAATTTGATACAGTAAAAATTGGCTTACAGTTTTCGACGATGGACAAAAAATAGCAAAGCAAGGTAGTATTAAAATAAATTTCTCTACAGTATCCTCTCGATAATAATTTTTTTAACAAAGTAGAAGCGTCGTAAACGAGAGATTTTTAAATGTACGTCAAATCAACTCGTGGAAAATTTGAAACCAGTTTTGTTTGGATAGCATTGCCAACCCAACTAGAAATTCATTCAATTCAAAAAAATTTGCGACTGAAATTTTTTTGCAAGTATTTTCTTAACATAAGCAATAATGCAGGGTATCGTAGCATGGGTAAGCAAAACAAGCGTACTCAATACGATTTTTTTTAAAAACCAAGCTGTCCTAGAAAGCCTTATTTAGTTTCAAATTTCATCGTTACAATTCTGATAGCCGATCAGAACTTCATCAAAAGTTTAATAAAAATAAATTTCAAAAGGAAAAATATTAATTATTAATACCGACGAATGGTACAGGAATTTTGTTTTCAGTCGCTGTTGCCCGTGTTAGGCGTTAATTTTTTAAACATGCCCGTCTGTAAACCACCACAAACTCCAGAAAAATGAACTGGTTTTTTTTTTAATTTTATGTAGTAAGGTGGAAGATGACGAATATATTATAATTACTCCAATTTAATTAACACTTACTTTGATTAACTAGCATACGTTTACTGTTCATAGCAGGATAAGTCAAAATAAACGTTACTTTTTATTTCAAATAGTTCTGTATTCATCCCGTAAGGAAGAACCAGCAACTAGCCTTAATATATGTCTAAATATCAAAGCCAATTCAAAATTTAAATGGGAACTTCTAAAGTCAAAATAATAAATCCAAATTTAAAAACCACATACTACAAACTAAATTGAGGAACATATCTTACAAAATCAATCTCGGCATAAAACCGTTAAAAGTAAACCACAACCAAAATTAAAAACCTAAAACTAAGGTTATGTTTTTCAAAGCTTGAGGTTGAATTTGAAGCATTTTGAAATTACAACTTATCAAAAATTAATTAGTTTTTTATGGTCGAGGAAACATTCTAACAGGTTTGCGTTCAACATACATCAGTTAGTCCACAAAAACAAAACGAGAAGGACCGGTATCTGAATAGACACGGATAATCAACATGTAAAGGAGAGGGTAGGGATATGGTAAGGAAGGAGCCCATTAGCATAAATGTTGTGAGCAAGCAGCCACAACAGACATTCCGCTGTTTTACGTGCATAAAACACAAAAGCCGAGGACCCCAACCTATCATGAGGTAGGGCCGTAACTTTTGCCTGAAAACCGCACGTGACTCTATGCAAATAAGGGTCATCTTTTCAATTCTGGCAAACACCATTCGATAACTTAAGTTGGCTAGTACGTCTAGATGAGAGAGACTGTAGCTCTAATGACTAGGCCAACCCCGCCAACAATGTTTGTTTATACGGTGTTTTACAGTACTATTTTCTCCTGTTGACTAGGGCATTTGCCAATTTTCAAATAGATAAACATCGTCAAGATACTATTTTAAAATATGGAGAAACAAAAACATAAAAGTCTTAAAGCAATCTTTGCACAAATCGGGTATAATCCAAAGTAGATTTCGGTAATACATTAATTTGCATTTAGTTATAACGGGAATTTTAGTAGTATTAAACAAAGGATTTGATGCAGTAAAAATGGGCTAACAGTGTTTTGCGATGGACAAAAACAGGCAAAAGTATTATCAAAATAAGGTTCTCTACAGCATAATCTATATAATAAATTTTAAAACGAAGGAGAAGCGTCATAAACGAAAACAATTTTAAATATACGTAAAACCTCCTCGAGGAAAATTTTTAAACCGGTTTTGCTCAGATAGCATTGCCAACCCATTTCTAGATTCATTCAATTCAGAACAAATTCGCAACATAACATTTTTTGCGATTATCTTCTGAATCTTAGCAATAATGCAGAGTAAAGTATTGTAGCATGGAGAACCGCAACAATCGGACTATATACGATTCTTTTAGAAACTTATTTGTCCTAGAAAGCTTTGTTTTGTTTAGAATTTTAATACTGTTACTATTCTAAAAGTTAAAAAAACAGAGAGTAAGAAAAATAAGAAATCGATAGCAAATAACCCCATACCTTGAAGAAAAATAATCTTACTAAATCTCAATAGTAACAATTTTCCAAAAATTTCTATTAACGACTTTTTTGGGTGTACTGTTTTATGGTTTTTATTATTATATATATAATTTTTTTTATAGCCGTACCTAAACGTGTAAGTTGCCAGAGATGGGAACTTACGAGTTAAATTTTTCTTCCTGTGAGAAATTTTTAAATTATAAGCAAGTTAAAAATGTTTACATGATTCACTTTGGTCGTTGGAAGTTAGCCCCTCATTCCCTGGAAGTTGACCCCTCATCCCCTCAAACGCGAGAAGTTAGCCCCTCATCCCCTCAAAAGCGAGAAGTTAGCACCTCAACCCCTCAAAAACGAGAAGTTAGCCCCTCAGCCCCTCAACCATAAAAATTAACCCCTCATTATCTCTAGCCTAGA
>VYYI01001111.1:0-22074 GCA_021029175.1 Bilobella aurantiaca
CACCACCGTGAAAGTATACGGCCTGGAGAAAGCTTATTCAATCCAGGACACCACCATGATAGCATAATTCCAGAGCACCATCACGGCAGTATTTTCCATGTCGAACATCACGAAAATATTCAGCCACGCGACAGCACATTCAACCCGGAACACCATCGAGCAAGCATTTACATCACGCCGCATCACGACAGTGTCACGTCCTCCATCGTCCGGAAAGGACACCGTCCAAGTATCTACATCAAGCCGAAGCGCAAGCACTCCAGACTCAGTCGCATAATCAAGCATCACAACGAGCGGCGCAGTCGCAGTAAGGCGAGTGTGTCTCCCTCAAAACAAAATGGCCACCAGAGCTTCAGCATTCCGGATGAAGATCGCCATCACCAGCATTTCGGGAGTATTGTTGTTCCGACGCATGACCATAGACACCCTGACATAGAAGCTGACAGAAGTAGGCACAGTCATCAACACGATTCTCCTATAGGTAGATTTACTGGAAGACCGAGAAGCGTCGCTGCGGACTACAGTAGTCGCCGAGCTCCTCATTACTTGGACGGAGGACATCGAGAGTCTCGCTACCTCGAGGCCGATCGTCACCGTAGATCGCTGGAGGACGAGCAAGAGCGTGATCGCTACTTGACGGGAAGGTCACGGTCACGGGCTCCGAGGCCACGGCGTCCGTCGTATGAGGAGGACGACTTCGAGTACGAACCACCGTCGTCACGGCGGGACTACAGTAGAAGTCGAAGCGAGTACGGTCGGCGTCGTCCCGAAGACAATGCTCGAGTACTCTATAAGAATCCACGCAAATTAGAGGACTCTGACTAATTTCCGGTGATGTACTTTTTTTTAATTAAATTGACCAACGGCGGAACAAATTTTACGCACTTGAACAATTAAGTTAATTAATTAATTGTCAATCGCTTAAAAGTAATTTAGTTTTACGAAGTAATTAGCTACAAATTAAGAATCCGTGGCCCAATCCACGGATAGATGGCATTATTTCACAATCATAAGCATTTTGCCGACAAGTGCATTTTCTTGAATTATCCATTCGTATTTCTACAGCTGGTATTTGTTTATTTTCATTTTCTAAACTCTAACCTTAATTGAAGTCAAATTAGTAATTAGTCGTAATTTAGTAAATTATTAAGGTAGTTCACGTTATCAGTAAATCGGTGTAACTTAGTAATTAATCAACGTATCAAGGCCATCGATGGCGGGTAACTTCTGGCAAAGTTCCCACTGGTAAGTCTCTACTGAAAATCGACTTAATTGTAATTTGTTGTAAACGTAATTAATGATTTAATTGTCTAACTTAATTACAGGCAACAGTGGATACTCGATCGACAGGATCTTATCAGAGATCGCTCCCTTGAATTTACGCTGATGACCGAAGAAGAGCATCAGAAGATCCTCATTTTCTTTTGTAATTGTACGTATTCATTTTTCTTTTTACAGATGTGCAATGAATGTTTAGAGTTAACGCTGCTGAAGTTGAACGCTGATTTTTTCTTTGTTATGCAGTTATACAAATCCTAGGAGAGCAACTCAAGTTGCGTCAGCAAGTCATAGCGACAGCGATTGTCTATTTCAAGCGATTTTACGCTCGAAACTCGCTGAAATGCGTCGATCCTCTACTCCTGGCTCCCACTGCAGTATTCTTAGCTTCCAAAGTGGAAGAATTTGGAGTCATTTCCAATACACGTCTTGTCAATACTTGTCACCAAGTTGGTATGTCTGTTTAACGTTACTCGTTTCGTCATTAAGCTCAACGAGAGGTCAACGTTTGTGCGTCTTGTTTTCAGTGAAAAACAAGTTCAACTATGCTTACAGTCAAGAGTTTCCCTACCGAACGAATCACATTCTGGAGTGTGAGTTCTATTTACTGGAAAACATGGACTGTTGCCTCTACGTTTACCAGCCCTACCGACCGCTAGTACAGTTCGTTCAAGATC
The DNA here is from genome assembly GCA_021029175.1 of Bilobella aurantiaca. NCBI lineage: Eukaryota > Metazoa > Arthropoda > Collembola > Poduromorpha > Neanuridae > Bilobella > Bilobella aurantiaca. Next base: position 1,956 of record VYYI01001111.1, read on the forward strand.
TCGGCTACGAAGAGCAACTCCTCCCCACTGCTTGGAAAATGGTCAATGACTCCCTCAGAACCGACTGTGCCCTCATGTACCCTCCATATCAAATCGCCCTAGGTACGTATACCAAGTATTCACTGAATTCCTTAATTAACTCATGCATTTATAGACAAAACAATTAAATGTGAATTGATTGCTTGCTAAGCCCTAACTTTTCTAACATTGTGAATCATATGTCCAATAGCTTGTCTCCTCATGTCCTGTGTGGCAATGCAAAAGGATGTCAAAGGCTGGTTTGCCGATTTGGGCGTTGACATGGACAAGCTCCAGGAAATATGTCGCTACATTTTGAGCATGTATGAATTGATCCGGAGTTATGACGAGAAGAAGGAGATTCAAGGTCTTCTGGCTAAAATGCCAAAACCCAAGACTCAGCCCAGCCGGTAACATTTTACGTATCAAAGGAATGCGTTAGACTAATTTGCATTAATCAAATTAACGTTATCATCTCTAGATGTGTCTTTTTTTATACAGTCCACCTTCATCTCAGCAGACGCAAGATCCTGGAAGTTCGAATCAAGTTGACCAGGGAGGCGTTGTACCTGGAAATCAAGCTCAAGGTGGAATGAACTAAAAAGATCCAATCAAACTCTTATCGCTTGATATAAAACTTTGAATGACCATTTATATGACTTTGCTAAAAGGAAAGGTCAAGGTCAATCTAAACTATACCTACAGAGTCAAGGTCACACTGCTCTTTGGCTACCCTGTTTGTTTTGGACGCTGCCAATTTTTTTTTTGTACAAAGATAACCACTTTTAAATCTAATTTTGTCCTATGCGTGACACACTGTCACAACTTGTGTCAACTTTTAAGAATATTTCCTGGAACTTGAGCTCTAGCCGGATTTTTGAAGCCTACTTTGTTATCACTTTTCCTGGATTATTAAAAACTCCCTTTTGTCTCCATCCGCTGCGTATCACAACAAGGATGAGTACAACTTGGTCTGGCCTCTAATTCAATATCCTCTGGATAACAGTTTATGGTCCACTGTCTTGGCCGCGTTGACATGGCCAAGGCCCAAGGCCTTCGTCAACTTGCAGAGGCTTGGACAACCTCCCTTGGTCGTTCGAACGACGAAGAGCCTCAGTCTCTTTCTGGACTTCAGCCAGTACGCTTCCCTCTCCTCTGATTGGTGGGTCTCTCAGTCCGTAGCGTCGTCTGGATTTTTAGTAGTTTTTTCTAGTTTAGATTCAGTAGTTTTCTAGGTAGAACCTTTGTAAACGTTTTGACTGGGTCGAAGTTAGGTTAAAGATTTATTGGTCGTGATGCTGTCGAGAAGTAGGCCCTGGCGAGTCGTCCCGACTTTTCTAGTTCTTTTAGCCTATTTTTATACTTCGGGAATTTCGCAAAGCGTCGGAAGCGGAAGTAGACGCCCCTCCCCCTGCGACCAATGGGACGCTTGCTCTCAGGTCTGCGACGAAGCGTTCGATGGCGTCAACGTCACGTGCTCATGTCTCCAGGACTTCCGACTTCAACGGGACAATCGCTCCTGCGCTCCAATTGGTAATTTACTCTTTGAAATTGGACGCCGTTTTGCAAATGCTCCTCAGGAGAAGTGGCCTCCATTTAAAAAACAAAACAGATGACCGCCATCTTGAAAAGTTAATTTGGGGAAAAGGGACCGCATTTTGAAAACTTAACGGAAGAGAAATGGTCGCCATTTTGAAAATTTGTCCGAGAAAACTTATTTGAGTGATCTGGAAACTTTGTTTTTCAGATTCAACGATTAAGATTGTCTATGCCTTGAAAAACTCTATCAAAATTACCAATGTCAATCGCTCGAGTACGTTCACCATTGTCGAAAACATGGGTCAAACGATCGGGGTCACTGTGGACGTGGCCGGTGGCTACGTGTACTGGACGGATGTCTCAGAGCGGCAAGAGGCTATCCACAGGGCAAAGGTCACGGGGGAAGGACCAATTGAAACGGTCGTGGATACAGGTCAGTTTGAAGTCGACGCTGCAAAATCAGCGATTAGTTAATTTCATCGATTCTTTTCCGTCGGCGCAGGTCTCCTCCTCCCGGAAGGAATCGCTTTTGATTGGATCACTGGAAACCTTTACGTTGCCGACTCGAATCGAAGTCAAATAATCGTTTGTCGAGGAGACGGAAAAATGTGCACGATTCTCATCCGGCAGCAAACGATGGACAAGCCTCGGGAAGTCGCTCTGCATCCAACTTATGGGTAAGCGTCTTCTTTTAATTACCAATTATTAAGCGATTTGAAATTGAAGCGATCAGCTTGAATGAGGGCTAAGTATCTATAAATTCTATTGCAGGTTGATGTTCTGGAGTGATTGGGGAGAGAAGTCGTCAATCATGAGGGCCTCCATGGACGGGTCATCGGCGGTGGCCATTGTGGACCAGGATATCAAGTGGCCCAACTCCTTGGCAGTTGACATGGGACGAAATCGCTTGTACTGGACCGACGCCCACCATGACAAGATCGAAACGTCGTCCTTGACAGGGTTGGATCGGCAGCTCGTCAACGTCGACAAGGTCAACCACCCCTTCAGCGTAGAAGTCTTAGGCGACCTCATTTTCTGGAGCGATTGGGAGCTGAAGCAAATTCTAGTAAGTTTGAAACAGAGAATTGAAAAAGAAACACTGAACGCTTATTACTGTCCTTATCGCTGATTAGAGCTGTACGAAGTTTGCCTGCAAATCGGATATCCGTACCGTTGTAGCATCTTCAACTCAGGAGCCCAACGGCGTCGCCATTTTCCACCCCGCTGCGCAGCCGCGCGTCAGGGCAAATTCCTGTGCGTCCAAGTGCTCCCACATTTGCGTTCTCTCTGGAGAAAGTAGATATTCCTGCAAGTGCCCCGCCGGGTACAAGTTGGATTCCACCAAGAAGACATGCATTGGTGAGTGCTTGACATGACCTCTGACCTTCTTGTCACAGTATCGTTTAATTGTTCATGTTTTACTGTTTTTAGACGATGAGACCATTCCCAAAATACTGATTGGACATGATGACTACATCAAGGTCCTGCGCTTTGACAGCATTGGGCGAGATTTGGACATTGTGGAGGAGACCAAGTTGTCCAGTCTCAAGAACATTGGGGCCATTCTTTACAACCCGGTCAACGACACCGTATTCATCAGCGACCTCACCTGGAAGACAATCTACGAGTACAGTTTCGCTTCCCGACAACTCAAAACGGTGACGAGCCGCCATCTTAGCTCGGTCAAGTCAATGAGTTTAGGTGAGTCAATTTGAGTAATTAAAGTTACTTTGAATAATTAAAGCTAATTGGAGTAATTGTAAAGTTAATTTTAATTAATTAATTTTGAATTATATTAGATCCTGTGGGAGAGAACTTGTATTGGGCGGATTCGAGCAGCCGCAAAGTGGAAGTTATGTCATTGCGTAGCGGCGCCAAAGCCTTGATTACAATGGAGGCAGATCGTCCGCAGAGTATGATTGTTGTTCCGGAAGCAAGGTAAATTAATTAGCCTGATTAACTCTTTCATTAATTAACTTTATTGAGTATTCATACACGATTAATTGATTAAACGATTGGCTTTTGCAGGTATCTCTTTGTGGCCCTGACGGGGAGACGCGGCGGTCGGATTCTGAGGATGAACATGAACGGCTACAACCGTCGAACACTCGTTCGGACAAACCCCGGTGAACCAATTTCACTCACCTACAACAGTGAACTGCAGAGAATTTTCTGGTAAGAATTCAATTTGACCTTGCTCTTTTGGCCAGCACTGGCAAAAATGGTCAAGGTCAAGCTTCTGTCTGGAGTGCTGGAATTAACAACGGTTATTTTGAATTTAGGGTGGACAGTGCACGAGACTCTATTGAGCAATGTCACTTTGAACGGTCGCTCTCAGGCGACCGCTGAACGGTCCGGAACCCCTTACGGCATGACCAGTTTTGGAAACCGCATCTTCTGGACCGACCGGCACACACAGATCATGCACACGATGACAGTCTATGGAACGGATCTCAAAGAGTCGCCAGTGTTCATTGGTCACGAGAGTGACAAAACCACAAACGGCACCGTGGAGAGCTACGTTTTGGGCAACTTCCTGTCCAGTCTCACCATCGTCCACAAGGACCTAACCTACGAGAACCTGACACGCTACCACGAATGCTCAACGCAAGGACGCCGTCGGAAGTGCTCGCACATTTGCCTCTTCTCGGCTGAACTCGACGTGGGTACATGCGTCTGTCCGGAAGGGATGACGCTGAATGATGACAACTCGACCTGCTCATGGACGTCAAACTGTCTCAAAACGCAGTTCCAGTGCAACGACAAGCGCTGCATTGACAGCGATTGGGTTTGTGGTAAGCGCTGACTAGTTTTAATTGACTCATTGACTTAAAACTGAAGGTGAAAAGTAAATTTGATTTGTAACAAGATGGCGTATCGGACTGCGATGGAGGGGAGGATGAGCGCAAATGCCAAAACCAAAACACGCATGTCCCCACAAATACTTGTACTGGAGACACTGACTTCTTGTGCGAGAGCGACCGATCTTGTATCCATTCGCGCTGGCGCTGCGGTAAGTACTCGCTGAATTAACTAATCTAGTATCTAGTGATCTTGGTTAATTAAATTGGCTCAATTATTCTAAAGATGGTGGACGAGACTGTCCCAAGGGTGAGGATGAGCTGAACTGTGATAAGCATACTTGCAATCCAGGTAAGTACTGCGATGATTGTTTCCTAAACGGAAAAAGTACGGATGAAATCGCTGCAGCTATCATTTAATTTTCAGAAACTGAGTTCCAGTGCAACAATGGTCGCTGCATTCCGATCGCTTGGAGATGCGACCAACAGTTTGAGTGCCTCAGCGGTGAGGACGAGATTGGGTGCAACTCGACATGTCCTGTAGGAACGTTCCAGTGCAAGAAGGACTTGGAATGCATTTCTGTCGATTGGGTTTGCGGTAAGCTTGACAGACGCAATTAACTTCACTTTATGCTAATTGCTTATGAGTTAATTTAATTGGTAAAATTTTAGACGGTGAATCCGACTGTAAGGACGGAAGCGATGAGCATGAGCATTGTGGTGAGGAGACAATGTTTCAGTGTCTTTTTCCTTTTGCAGCGTTTCAGCGTCTTTTAACTAATGCCGTTTGATTTGAATTCGTGTAGAGACTCCCTGTTCTTCCAATTCCTTTCGCTGCCTCGACCATCACTGCATTCCTGGACATTTGGCTTGCGATGGGTTCAAGGACTGTGTGGACAACTCGGATGAGCTCGACTGCAGCGACACGGCGCCCTCTGGTGGCACTTTCGAGAGAAACCGTTCCGAGGCCCCGTCCCGTGGATCCTCTGCCGGCTGGTGGGTCTTTGGGATCTTCGTCATTCTGCTGTTGGTTGGTGGGGTCATTGGGTTCGTATTTCATCAGAAGCGACTCCATCCCAAAGTTCTGTTTGAACGCTACGCGCACAATATCCATATCCCGTAAGAACAGCGCTTATCCTTTCAAAGTGTTCGCAATCGCTTGAATGACTGTTTTTTTTTCGTTTCAGCGTCAAGTTCAAAATTCGTCGAACCCCACAGCGACCAGCGGGAGACGAGGAAACGTATCAAGACTTCTCAGACGGCCGATTATCCTCCGCAGACCACGCTGGACTCCTGTCCAATATCGATACCATTTAAAATGAAGCTGATTATTGGAGTAAATTATTTTTGTTAAATTGGATTCTAATTAAATTAAAAATAAAATGTTAATTTTTCTGAAAAAAAAAATCCCTCAGTGTGAGAGAGAACGTTCCAAGAATTTTATACGGATTTGCCGAAAAGTAGAACATTTTGCTAAAAGTGGTGATAAAAATTTATAAGCCCTTAAATTTTAGTGGACACTGTTGACCAAGGGAGCCCTTAAGGCTTAAGTGGATACATTTGACCAAGGAAGCCCTTTAAGTTTAACGAAAACAGTAGCAGTGGTTGACTTATTACTAATTGAGTCCTTAAAAGGCTTAAGTGGACATATTTGGTAAAGGGGGCCCTTAAGGTGATGGAACAGTTTCTACCCTTGAATAATCTTGATTTCATTAATTGATTTTCATTTTGAGTTTGATTAATTAAGTTTTCATAATTAATTTTTGCATTTAATTTGTCTCCATTTTTACAAGACTAATCGAAGCTCATTAAACCCTGCATAAGAGCGCGAAATTGAAACTACAGAAGTCCGAGTTTGTTGTTGTTTTGCGTGTAAAGAAATTGGATTTGATTTTTTAAAACGTTAAAGCAAGGTTAATTGATTTGAAAATAGTTTAATTAATTAAAGTGTAATTAAGCTTGGTATGGTATTGCCTAGCTTGATTAATTGAGTAATTCTACGTTTCTAATCACTGATGTTATTGCGTTAACGGGATATCGAGGAAGAAGTAAAAAAATGGTGGTTCCAGGTGTCAGTGGATTGCTTTGTCGAAATGGGCTGCACTTTGTCAAACCGCTTACAAAACGCCTTGGATTGATTAGTGCGAGCTCTGGAATTAATGGACAATTGTGGGGGTAAGAATTTGCGACAATCTAGTTAATGCTGGTATTATCGTTTGATTAATCGACTTTATTTTTTTGTTAAATTGATCATTGTTTATGAATAGTTGCTAATTGTTTGGCTAATTGGTAAGTTTGAAAACGCAGGCACTCGGATCGAAGAAATTACGGTGCTCGGTGGTCTCCGGATCCGGAATGGTTCAGAGAGAATAAGGGCCCTGTTCTACTCAACGAGTCACACAAGAACTGGGGTCTCGTTCAGCAGGACTTCATCTACAATGAAATCGAAGTTGAAGGGGAAGTGAGGAACATGATTATTAACTTTGGTCCGCAGCATCCCGCCGCCCACGGTGTCCTTCGTCTCATCCTTGAGCTGGAGGGGGAAACCGTGGTGAGGGCGGATCCGCACATTGGCCTTCTCCACCGTGGAACCGAGAAGTTGATCGAGTACAAGACCTACACTCAGGCTTTGCCCTACTTCGACCGACTTGACTACGTCTCCATGATGTGTAACGAGCAGTGCTACTCTCTCGCTGTGGAGAAACTTCTTGGAATTGATATCCCGCCGAGAGCCAAATATATTCGAAGTAATTGTGCAATGGTTATGCCACTGTGCTTTTTCAGTAACATTTTGTATGGTTTCCAGCCCTCTTTGCCGAGTTAACTAGAATTTTGAACCACTTGATGGCCATCGGAACGCATGCCCTTGATATTGGTGCTCTGACTCCATTTTTCTGGCTTTTTGAAGAACGTGAAAAGATGATGGAGTTCTACGAAAGAGTATCCGGTGCGCGAATGCATGCAGCATACATTCGTCCAGGTGGAGTTGCCCTGGTCAGCGATTTTTTGGTCTTCGAAATTGAAACGAGAATAAGAACTTGATTTATGATAAATTAGGATCTTCCCCTTGGTCTAATGGACGACATTTACAAGTTCTGTTGCAACTTTTCTGAGCGGCTGGACGAAGTGGAGGACCTCCTGACAGAGAACAGGATTTGGAAGCATCGGACGGTTGACATTGGTGTTGTCACAGCGGAGGAGGCTCTCAACTACGGTTTCAGCGGTGTCATGTTACGCGGCTCAGGAATCAAGTGGGATTTGCGTAAAACACAACCTTATGACGCCTACGCTGACATGGAGTTTGATATTCCAATTGGCAGAAAAGGAGACTGTTACGATAGGTATAATTTCAAAACGAAGCAGAAACTCATAATAATTTTAAATCTTTTTTTTTCTTAAATGGTCATCTTAAAACATTTTTAATTTATTTTCAGATACCTTTGTCGAATGGAAGAAATGAGGCAGTGTCTGAGAATCATTGAACAGTGTCTCAACAATATGCCTGCAGGCGCCGTGAAAACTGACGACGCAAAATTAACGTACCCTTCCAGAGAAGAAATGAAGGTTCATAATTTAATCTGAATTGCCATATGATTTTTTTTTTAATTTTGAATATTTATATAAAAAATAATTTGTTTGAGCAGACTTCGATGGAGGCCATTATTCATCACTTCAAGTTGTTCACACAAGGGTACGCAGTTCCGCCTGGAGCTACTTATACTGCCATTGAAGCTCCGAAAGGTAGAATCCGATACTCTTGCTAATTTTTTAATATAATTTACAAAATTAATTTAAATTCACTAAAAATAGCTTAAATTGACAAATTTCCACTCAATTTCAGGTGAGTTCGGAGTTTACCTAGTCTCTGACGGTGGAACGAAGCCCTACCGCTGTAAAATCAAGGCTCCAGGATTTGCCCATTTGGCCGCATTAGAAAAGCTAGGAAAGAATACCATGTTGGCTGATGTGGTGGCCATTATCGGAACGCTGGACATTGTCTTTGGGGAAGTGGATCGCTAAGTGTCCAGGTCAAATGTCAAATTAGTACGATTAGTCCACTGTATAATTAATTGTAAGAACGTGAAATGGAAATACAACAAAAAGGGAATCGCTCTTGAGTTTGGGATTCATAGGCTACTTGTGGAGCCAAGTTATTCCTGAGTGGTGAGATAGAATTTTTATGGAAATTAGGTCTTCCTAATTAGGACTCCGTCTCTCTGCATCCTGTTCTTCTTTCTTTTCATTTGAAAGGGACAAGAAAAACCGTTTTTCTGACTCATTTCGTCCCCTTACCCACATGCAAAGGGTCTAGGCAACTTCAAACGCTAATTTCTCATCTTACTTACCTACCACTACCTCCTGATTAATCAATAAATTAGCATAACATCGTTTTTGAATTTTCTAAAATCTGATTTTTTTTCAACTTTTTAAATAACTGTTTGTTTTAAAGAAAATGTTTTTGAACTGTATTTTCTAATTAATTAATCACAGACAATTTTAAACTTTCAAATAATTATATTTTTAACTTGAAAAATCTTGGAGAGGTCAACGGCCTTTACGAAGTGAAATGTAGAGGTCATTGACCCTTTCAATTCTGCGCATGAAAATAGAGAAGCAATTTTTGCGCGAATTTTAAACCCACTTTTGTTTTGTTGTTGTTTACAGTATTAAAAATTCCTCTATTGTTTCGTTTGCTTTAGTTTTTTTTAGATCATTTTCAGCCTTATATTTCAAATTTTGAGGGTCTCCAAATTAATCTCTTTGTGATTTGTGGGCACTTAAGCCAAATTACTAAGGGCCCTCTATCGGCCCTTAAGTTCTCTGTAAGGTAAATCCCACTGCCTATTGTACTGCTTCTCCAAATCCACCAGCGGACGGAAGGAGGACGTTAGACACGAAGGAAGCGAAGGCGAAGGGTGGACAAGAGAAGGAAGTTAAGTATTTGATTTCTTTGTAAAGGCTTATCCTCTCTTTTGTGGTGCTTTTAGTTACTTTTTGCACTTTGGTCACTCAGGGTGCATGTCACGGTGAACCCATCAAGCATCAATTGACGATATACCCTCATCTCCCTCGTCACTCCTTTCGTTACTCGCATCTTCATCTTCTGTGTCAGGCCGTAACAGGGACGGTGAACGACGTCACGACTGGCAAATACCCCTTCTCTTCCTCGTGAGAAGTAGGCGATGTGATTCAGAGGAGATAAGAAGTACTGGCAAACGACAGGATTTGAGGCTATACATCTGACGTCACCCAGGCCGTTATCATTCTCTTTTTATTTTCCCCATACCACTCACTCACAGACATCATCTTCGAAACCGCAGTTAACTAACTCAGCTCAAGCGAAAAGCTGCTCTGCTCTTGTCTCTGTCATTAAAAAAGCCTTTAGCTGATCGTCATTTAGTGGTGGTAAGTTTCATGAACTTAACTACTGGATACTGGAAGTTTTTGCTTGCGAAAGGGTAGAAATTCTCAAGCATAAACCGTAGAAGTGTTCTCGGAATTGATGGGATTGATCTGGTCTAATTTTATTAATGCCCTCTGACTCGGTGAGTCAGATTTTCTCCCCTATTGGTCAATTGAATCCCTTGTCTGAGACGTCTTTCAGATATAGTCAATGTCATCAAACCCTGATAATTTTATTTGCTTTCCAGGACGTCTCTTTCCGAAGCAGCATCTCACAAGGCCAGGGAGGTCAAACCCTTCCTGTCTGAACGTGAACTAAAGTCAAATTGAAGTGAATCTGTACAGTAGTAGTGGGGCATTCGAGTTCTAGATTCGAAGTGAACACCGATTGAAGTGTTTGGTTTGACGACATACGCTGTTTCAAAGCGAATAAGCATAATTCGTGATTGACAATGAAAAAAATTAGTAAAATGAAATCGTCTAAACTGGGAAGTAGCAGTTCGTCGATTCCAGCGGCCGTTGGAGCCTCGACGGTCGTCAACGGAAGGGCCAAGGCCGGATCAGCAGTGTCTTCGGCTCAGGATGACACCAACCTCAAAGTGCTCCGTGACCTCTGCCATGTAGAGTCAAATCGCTATTGTTTTGAGTGTGGACAGCGTGGCCCAACGTATGTTGACGTGACCATTGGCTCCTTTATCTGCATGCAATGTTCCGGGCTCCTGTAAGTATTTATATCAATCATTCAGTCGCTCTAATTAATACTGCATACGATTGATGCAAAAGCCGAGAGGGCATTAGCTCGACTCGCAAACACGCGCTTTCTGTTTACATTTCCTGATTGGGTTCTCTAACGCGCCTTTTCAATATGCTTCCCAAGCAGTGAACGCTGAATTTAAATTGGGAGGGATGAGTTTGTGAGCCAGAGTGAAAAGGAAGGGGATGAAGACGAATTAGTAAACAGTAAACTTTTAGTCTCCCTGCTAAACTAGACGGGAATTAACTAACGGCTCAGTACATCACGTTACTAAATGGCTCAAGAACATCCAAAGGATCTGCCACGAAAAACCAAAACACGAAATTCCTGTTTGACGAAAATCAATGTCAGGGTCAACTTCCTAAAAGTCAATTCCCACAATTAAGATCCTACATCACATCAACATTCTGCTCCAATTTATGTCAGCTGCTCAACAACTCATGAATCGGGTTAAAAACTGAGGAGTTCCTGATCTATCCAACCCTAATCCAACTGCTCTAAATTTAATTAACTTTAGTTAAAACAAATTGCCTTTCGAACCTCCTCCATTCATGAGCTAAGGGATGACTAATTGTTAATTGTGATTTCACTGCTCGTAGTATATTTAGACATGCAACGTGCTACGTGCTTCGAGGAGGCTCTCATGTTTTGCTTACAGCGGTATAACGCTCATTTGAAATTATAATTAGCGTCTTGATCCTCGTTAAGTCGGAGGCACATTCCGGAAGGTAGAAAAGGAGAAAGTTGACTTTTGGGCAGGTACCATTTTATTTAAAGCAGAATTTTTATTTTTTCCCATTCATTTCCCTACCCTTCGCTTTTAAGTTTTAACAGCTCTTTCTGCTTGGCAGGCTGTAAACTGAAAAAGTACTTTACAGAGTTTAAGTGGAATGTTTACCTCTTCCGTGTACTTAAACAAAAACAACGAAAAAGAGTCAATGAGCTTTTATGTTGTAAACTTGAAAATAGAAAACAAGAGAATCCCATTTGTTTTTCCTGTTTTTTTTAGGCAATTCAGGCAAGTCAACTCCGAACAGGGCGTGGTCCTCACTTGCAATTTTTCAAGCAGGGAAAGAGTAATTTCCGCAATTGATTGCAAAAGGTGTTTTATAAATTTACAAGTAGTTGTTGATGCAATGTTTGGTAACCTTTCGCGTCGTAATCTTCAAATCGCTGCTGACGCGGTTTGTCTTCCTTTGAACCATCGTTCCCAGCGATTTCGTAGTTCAGATTTAATTGGAGTGACACTTTTAGAAGACGCACACTCAGCAACTAATTTAAATTTATCTGGAGGACATGTAGTAGTTGAGTCGTGACATTAATTCCTTTTTCATTTTTGATGTTTGATGGTTATAATGGCATGGTTTAGCTTTCATCAAAGCCCTTGGCTTGCAGTGCAGCTCAAATAAATACTTGCCAAGTATTTCCTAATTCCTCAATTTCTTAGCAGTGTGCCAACATAAACAGTTTTGAGCAGGGCCTTGATGCAATTCTAATGTAATCGTGGGCAAATAAATGAATACAGAAAGCCCTGAAATTGCGTGTTATTTTTACTTTGCTAGTAAATCTCAATTCCATGTTCTTTCACCGATGCAATTTCTTGAGACAGAGCCTTAAATTACTTTTCTCTCTAGAGAAATTCCAAATTGATTACTTTCCAAATCCAGCAGAGGCCTCGATTCGTGTGCCAAATCGCATCAAAAGAGAGGCCTTTGTAAACCGTGCGTTTTTTTTTAAAGGTTTAAGCTCGAGGAAAGGGTGGTTTGCTCAATTCGCCAATTTTTTTTGTCATGTACTTTTTTTTAAAGGTTTGAAATCTCGGCTGTATGAGAAATTATGCAGCATTGGTCCCCGGTGAGCAGTACATCGAAATTATTTGTCATATTTTTTTTGTCTAAATTTAGACAAACTTTCACTTCCGGTTTCATCCTTCTTTTTTTGTCTGTTTTGCGTTGTAAATGCTCTGGCAGCGTGTCAGGTTGACAGGCTCTCACGAATTTGGTAAACTTTCTTTTGTAGAGAGTGAAAAATGATTAGTTGCTAGTAGTCGCTGCGATGTTTTTTAGCTTGAGAAATTGGCGTGATAGTAATTTTTATCGTTTTCTCTTCAGCTCGACCGTCAAACAAAGGCTTACATTTCTTCCAGGAATAGGATAAGGAAAGTTGGTAGTCATTACCGTAGATGACTGTTTATTGATTTTGTACGATGTGAATTTTGGCATTCTGGACAAGGCATTAGGGCTGTTTTGATGGGGCATGTCACGAGGCCAATGGGAAAAGTTTTGGAGCAATTTGAACATGGACTTTGCCAAGCAAATCACTCCTTCTCGTGTTCTTTTTTCCTCTTCATTTTATTTCGACCAGAAGCCAATCATTTTCTTGACTTGGAATATTTGCAAGCGACTGCTAATTGGAGGAGTCGATGCCAATTTATTTCGCATTTGTGCAATTGCGAAAGGAACTTTCACATTTCCATCTGAGCCTTTCAAGGGGATGCAGAATAGCACAATGTCTCTGATTGCCTTAAATTATTTTCTGATATGTTGCTAAATGACTAAATGTCAATGATTCTTGATTTAAGAAAAGTAAATTGTAGAACTTACGTAATTTTTTTTACAGAAAAAAGAGAAAAAAAAAGGAAACAGCACCGATGAAACGATGTCTTTGGACAAATCTCTCCGTCATTCGTTGTTAGATTTGTTTTTTTTTAAATTTAACAGGAAGATTATTAAATTAGACTTAAATTTCCTCATATCCTAGGACGGGTTTTTTTAATTTTTTTTATGACGAAATGAAATGTTTAATTGTATTTTTAATTAATATTATTTTATATTTTATTTCAGACGTGGTCTCACCCCTCCTCATAGAGTCAAGTCAATCTCAATGGCTAGTTTCACTCCAGAAGAAATGGACATTTTGAAAAGCCGCGGAAATGAGGTAAACAAAAATTTATTCAAAAACCCTATAAGGTTAAAGTAGCTCTTTTGTTGTCAAGTACTCAAATTGTATGTGAATAGAAAAATTGTTTTTTTTTATTATTATTAACAGCTGCCTGAAACCAAATAAATTGGATAAAGTGGGTTTTTTAATTGGATTTTAATCGAGTAGAGTATCATGATTCATGAATGAAAAACCTATTGTTTTTATTGAGAAATGAATTTCGTTTTGTTTGTTTATAAATAAAATCACAAGGCTAAATTGAGCCAATAATAAAAATTGATCAAAATTCCAATTTCCCATGTACATAGACTTTTAGTTCGTTAAACCCATGTCACTCGTCACGTGAGATGTGACTCTAAAGTAAAAGGCACTTTTGTCACTTGATTTCCGTCTGGGGCCTTGGTTGGCGACATGATCGCTGGCTCTGTCACTGGCGCCGCGAGATGAAGATCTCACTCTAGTTTAATCCACTTTCCTTTGCTTTCATAGCTGTGGATTTCTAAAGTCCTAACTCTCGTTTTTCTTTTCTGCAAAACATGACGCATTTAAATTCTTGGCAAGATCCACGTTAAAGCTCGCCGAGGTCAGAGGTCATCATTTTTGATCTGGTGACGGCCTGACACTTTCATATGCGACTCTGCGATACCCTTTTCCTCGTGGCCTACACATCTATAGAGAGCAAGAGCTGCTCTACTTTTCCCTTGATTCACTTCAAGAAGTGCAATGACGTTGAAGTGGGAATTAATTGGATGAGAAGCAATTTATGTCAAGAGCCTTTTTTTTTAGAGAAATTAGCGCTGCCAAAGCGCTCTTATCTTGCCTGTTGACTGACGACGGATGTTGGAAATTTTAGTTAGGAAATGACGTATTTCGTGTTAAACTTAATTCCAGTCCCTTTTGTTTTCCAAGAATTCTAATAATCTAAAGTGGCGAATAAAATGTGTACAAAGAGAATTTTTAACAGTTGTGAAGGCTGGAGTGTGCGAAAATGACACAATTTTTTTTGTCTGTTTGTACAACGGAAGTGAAAATGGAGGCAATGCCAAATGAGCCATAAATGAGAACTTCCTTTTTGTTTTTAATTACTTAATTATTGCTTCTTCGTTTTCAGTATTGCCGTAAAGTATGGTTGGCCACGTACACTTCCAAAGACACACAATTAAATTCCAGTGACCCCGACCGCGTCAACGCTCTCAAGGGCCTCATGTCCTCCAAATATGAACAGAAGCGCTACTACGTGGACCCTTCCCGCCTGCCAAAGGCCGAACTGTCAGAGATTCAAGGCAAGAATCTAAGGGCCGTGGTCAACGGTGGCCTGCAGAAGTCCCCATCGTCGACACACTCGAACCCGAGTCCAGTACTCAACAACCTGAGATCATCGAATTTTGGGTCCTTGCACGACCAAGGGAAGCCACGCCTCTCGAGTTCAGTGACCCTTCCGGATATTAAGCCCTTGAGTGCCCTTGACCCTGGATTCTCAGCGACGTCTCTCAACGCTGACCTTTCAACCCTGAGCATTTCGTCAACGTCGTCTTCGTCCTCGGGCGGAACGAACACGAGCACAAGTAGACCGCACAATGCCAATCATAACAGCCACAACGGAAACGGAGTCCATCCGCCTCCAATATCCTTTATCAATAATTTATCATCCTCCACCAATGGGAACAGTAATCAATTTCAATTACTCACGCCGTGGGAGTCGAGTCGGTCGGAGACGGAGTCCCAGAAGAGTGACGACTTCAACCCGAACTTTGCCGACTTCGAAGATGCCTTTAGCAATGCAAATGGAAATGGACCGGAGCCGCAGATGGCGCAACCGCAGTTACCACAGAAATATATGAACGGTGGATTCATGCCCATTCAGCCGGGCTCAATGCAAATGCCGCTGAGGCCCAACGGTGAGGCCGCCGGTGGGACGAACGGGTTCCACCACGGTGTCAATGGGAACTTGAGCCATGCCAATGGGCACGGTTCCGGTGGAATGGACTCAACGGAAGACAAATATGCGGCTCTCAAAGACCTTGACTCGCTCTTCAAACAACGTAAGTTCAAAAAACGTTCTTAAAAAATAATCATTTTGCTGGGTTCACGGTTCTAATAAAAAAAAAAGTGAAGTATTGTTCTCATCCAATATGAAGCTTCTAAATTGAAAAAAAAATCGTGGTAATCAAAATGTGTTGTGTCAAACACGTGATTCGTCATATAGGGAACAAGAGCTCATCTGTTTCTTATTCCTTGACTTGACAAACTTGAGCGAAGTTAGAATGAGTCTAAGAAACCATTCAAAAGACAAAACATGTTTTGTTGTGGCTATTTCTTGCCTTTGGGCACGGGGACTCCAAAGATTGCAAAAATAGTAAAGTGCGCCATAACCCGAGGAGCCTCTCACACAAAGTTTCAAGGCTAAGTGGGGACAAGTGTCTTCTGTGTTGTCACTTAGAAAAGGGGTGGAGCTAAGAGGGAAGAAATCGCTTTTGGCGAGTACGCTGCAGATTGGAGGCAGAGGATTTCATTTGTAATGGAGATGAAACTGGGCTACGACTTCCTTTGCCATTTTCAGCGAGGAAAAAGAGCTTTAATAATTCACATCCGCTGCAGCTGAGGGCCGGGAATCATGACAATTTTATGCACAATGCTTTTGTACAGAGCGTTTCAGAATTGCTAAGCGGAAAAAGCGGATGTGAAACTATCAAAGTTTGGAGTTTTGTAAAAATTTTGAGGAAAAGAAAAACTCCATGCAACGCCCACGAGCCACAGTTGGCTATTCTACTAGTAGTAGAGAACATGAATGAGGATTCACAGGTTTTTATTGAAGTGGTTTTTGATAATGTGTCATTCTCGTTGTAGAGACGCTTTTTGAAAGGCGCTGTACTTGTGGCAATGAGAAGACTTAATTTTAATTCTAGGAGGTAGAGAAGGCAGTTGGTGTTTGCGGTCATGACCCTATTATTTCCTCCTGCAGCCTAAAATCTACGGGTGACAAAACCACTAGCAGTAATTTTTCGATAGTAGGAAAACCAAAGCTGGTTGAAAATGGTGGGTTTAGGAAGAAATGCTGGGGAAGTATTTTTGAGGAAAGCATTTGAGCAAATAGAATTGTCGCAGCATGAGCCCATGAGCGAGCATTATGACATGGTTATGCCTCTGCCTAATTAATTTGTACATTGTACTCCTCCAGGTGTGTATTGCCGTAGCTAAAAATAGGAATTTTTTGCATGAGATTATTTGGTAGAGGATACGCTTCGAATCGCAGCGCTGAACGCTGTTAAAGCGCCCTGTTGCATGCAGAGTTGAAAGCTTTAAGATCACATGTAAATTAGCATGTAATTTTAGACACGGTTTGGTTGTTCTAGAAAAGTTTATTTCTGGATAGTTCCGCAATTTTCTGCAAATGTTTGTTGAACAAAGGACGAAACTTCATTGAAATGGAGATAGAGAGTGAATGCATAATAAGCTTTAATGACTTTTGAAACCTCACGGATGGAAAGAAAGTTGGTTGAGAGTTTTGGAAAGTTTGTAAAACGGAAATTGCTTTTAGTAAATGGGTCAAATTAATGTTGGATGTTGGTTTGAGAAAGAATGCGCAACATTTTCTTAAAATTTAAACTGAAATTTTATAAAAAATAAATAAAATAAATATAAAAATTGGGTGTAGAAAATTTGTATTACGTCTACGGGATGAGGTTCGAAGTTGAACGAAGAACGATGATGAGGGGAAAGATGAAAGGTGGAGTTGAAATTATACGAGTAGAATTTTGTATTTGATTTGATTAATTTTAATTTTATGAACATTTTAAAGTAGCAGATGGCCACGAGGTAGTTAATTCCTTAGAAAAATGAACTCCACGATCCCAGGAACCCATGTTTTTTTTTAAAGCCGACTTAGAATCCGTTAAGAAATTTCAAATGCGATTTTTTTTTAGATCCCGATGGCCTGATGAGTGGGACTTCGCCCCTTCAAGGGTCCACGGTACTGACAAGTTCGATGTCAGTTCCAGCAAATCTCAGCTCTTCGGCGACCGTCGGACAGGACAACAATGTCAACGGCTGGTTCACAACAGCCTCTCCTCCCGCAACCCACAATCCATTCTCCCAAGGTGGGTCATCAAAATTATGTTCGATAATTATAATTAACTTTCCGTTGTTAAAAAGTTAATTTGTCTGTCAAGTTTTCGAATTGCTCGATTTTCATAATTTAGAAATTAGGGATGTACTTACTTTTTTTTGGTAATTAAATGTAATTATAAAAACGTTTCCTATGCATTGCAGCGAATGGAAATGGTTGGACGTCTAGTTGGGGAAATTCGAACGGGATAACGAACGGAAGTGGCCTTAGTAGTTCTTCACATGGACAGAATCTCCACAATCCATTTTTCGCCAATGGCGGAGGCCAAGCGAATGGTAAAGATTCGATTAGTGTTAATTTAAAATTAACTTTAATCACAGTATAAAGACGATAAACTGAATGAGATAAATCATGCTTCACGAACCAGTCGTGTAATAAAATAAATGTTACTACCCAGCGTTTAATAGCGCTGCTGGCTGCTACCTTGTGGTCATCGGGTAAATTTTGAACTTGCTTCCCCTTCCTTTTTCCGTGTCAGAGAACCAATCGGAGAGTAGAAAATCAAAATTTAAAATTTAGCAGATAAACACATTGTATCTTGATTCTTTTGAAACCTTTATTTTTTTCATTAGGTATTATTTTGAATTTGTATAATTAATATAAGACACGCCCAGATAACATACGAGAGAGTATATAAGTAAATAGCTAAAGATAGCATAAGTCTAGTTGAGTACTATTAAAATAAAAAAAAATGTTTAAAATAAACGGTGACGGTGAGGTCACATTAGTTTAAAAATTATTCAGAAAAACAATGTAAAGAATGATGGTTGCAAATCAGAGTAGTTGAACAGAATAGTTGAAACCTTTATGTTTACTTCTATATTTCAGTTTTTTTTTGTAATAATTCATTTAAAACAAAATATTTTTATATTATTATTTTAATGATATAATTCTTTTTGTAGGATGGCTCTCTTCGACTGGGGGAAAAACGAGCAGTTTCGGATTTTCGTCTCCACCTAGTCAGTCCCACCTTGGAAACTTTCGAGCCACAGTGGAAACGAACGGTCTAAAATCAGGATTTAACCCCTTCTTCGCCCAGCAGCAGCAACAGCCCCTAACGTCGAATCCTAACAACCCCTTCCTCTAAGAAAAAGAAAGACCTCAAAAGTGCAGAAAGTTTCGGAAAATGTTTCAAAACATGGAGAAAGTCGAAACCACTTTCTTCCCAAATTGCTGATAACTTGAAAAATTCCAAAAGCTTAACAATAATTCCGGAGTTGCGATTACTAAACTTAACTAAAGGTGTCCTAATAAGCTTAAAACTAGATTGTAGATTCAGAGGCTATAACAAAGGTAACTGTACAAGTTATTTAGTTGTAGGATGTTCTACTGCAGGGGACAACCAATTTGTAAGGACGGTTGTTGTACAAGGTGTACAAGGGAGGAGGCGTGGCCATAAACGTTTAGGTGTAATTCCTGTACCTAATTAACTCATATTTTTAAAAGTAGGGAAAATGGCGGCAGTGGAAGAGGAATTTAGTTTTGTTGATGCATTTGCGCACGTCACGAATTGTGATATTGATCTCTTAATATTGTCGTCGGTGGGTTCAAACCAACTCGGAAAAATTGGATCAAATTGTTGAATAATCTCCTCTCTAATACCGTTGGTTGTTAATTAGCAAATTTTGCAATTAATTAGCAATTTTCCAATTAATTTGCAATTAATTACGGTTAGCCTTTGGGTGGGTGATGACGATGAGAGAATTTTTATGGGACTAGATTTACAGTTGATGTGGTGGTAAAGATAGGGATTAATTTAAGTGGCACAATTAATTACTCAAATTTTACAAGACCAGGATGAGGTTGACGACGGGAAGAGATGTTAACTGCTTAAAGTTTCGTTAAATTAAAAATAGAGTTAGGAGTAAGTTAATTAAATTAGTTAGGTAATTGTGACAGAAGACGATATCTTCCTTGGAAATAACAATTAATTTGACAGCGGTTCTCAGTAGTTTTCGGAATTAAATTATTATTTACGAAAAATCATTTCTGTGAATACAAACTCGAGAATACTTGAATCGGAATAAGTGGATTTTTTTAATCGCTGCGACTAGTGTTAATTGAAAATTAAAATCTTCAAAAAAAGAATAAAAAATTACTTCAATTCAATAAGGAAAATTTTTATGAACCAATCTTTTTTGAAGTGGTTAATTTCGAAAACAACGTTTCTACAAGTTAGTGAAGAAAATTATTTTGAAACTTTTGACAAAGTGGAATTACAAATCGTTTTCACGACTTTTATGCTGGCTGATGCCGAAACCTAAACCTTTCCGTTCTCTCTTTAGTGAAAATACCGTAGAAATTCAAAAAAGGTAAACTTCGGTTGTTATTAGGAACAATATTTTTAGTTTTGAAACTTTACGGTATTTTACACTACGCAAGGTTTTTTGAACGTCGTCGCTAGGAGCGACGCCGTTGTTTGCCTTTATAGGTTGCCTCAAGGCCGGTAAACAATGCTTCTAATAAGGTCCTCCAACTCCAGCCAAATCAATGCAAAAAAATTAGGCGAAGATTTGGGACGTTACTTTGGGGTTTATA